>JAJOOR010028094.1:0-23365 GCA_036250505.1 Solanum acaule | reverse complement strand
ACCATTCCTTTCCAAATTTAACTTTCCACTTTGCAAGGTGTTACACTGCAAAAAGACTTGAATACTCAATGTTGGTGCTCGAACCTGAATCATGAAACAGATGCAGGGTGTAGTATGTGTACCAAAATAAAAGGTATTTTGTATGCATAATTGGCCAGCTGATCATGAAAATTAAAAGCAATATGAAAATGAAATGATAGAATCTAGACAACAGAGGATAAATAAAATTTTAAAAGAAATGCACACGAGTTTACTAAGATAGAAAATAATTAAGCACAACAAACTACACCTAAATGGTCCCCATATGGCCGACAGGTACAAAAAATAGAAAAATTTACTTAGAATAAGTCACGCTAACTCCAGAGAGGATCTTACGCCCTGAGCCTACACTGTGGATGTGTCCAATACTCGAGAACTAGTACTGATCCCCAAGTAAACCCTTTCCCTGACTGACTACTTAGTAGAAGACTTATTCAAGTATTTTTAATTTAAAACATAACTGAAGGGATAATATTTAAATCAAATCACTATTTAAACTATCTGAAAGTACTGAGTGGAAACAATAATAGTTTAGCAAAATATCTTAAAATAAATAACGAGAAAATGTTTAACACTGTCTATCTATAAATCCTCTACTATCTAAGATAAGTGTCGGGGAAGACCCACGACAACCTTAAATAAAACTGCTAAAACAATTAAATTACTGGAGCCTTTCGAAAGCAAGGAGGACTCACCAAAGGCTGATGAATGACCGTATGATCTTAACAAAATGCCTGTTGATGATCCTGAGCACCTATGTCTACATCATAAAATGATATAGGCCAAAAGACTTGAGTACATTAATGTTAAAGAATCTAATATGGCTGAATGAAATGATAACTTAACTAAACTACAGCAGTACATTAAACTAAACAATATAACCCAACTAAATGTAAAGCATAAGTATGAGGTAAAATCATTTAAGCTTCACATTAAAATGCAATGTTAGAAAAAATACTGAATTGATAGTATACGTAAAACTAGCTTTTTACTTTATTTGGAGTTTCTCTATTTTACAACTGATATGTCGGGGATTTCGACTCATTTTGGGCTTAATATTCAAGGTTTTAGTGTCCTCAATGGCTATTTTATGCTCTAAAATAATGTTAAAATGTTAATATGCAGCAATGAAGGCAAAAGTGCAAGGCAAGGGAATTACCGGGAAAAAAAAAGCGAAAAAGGTGAAGAAGCGAAAGAAAATCAAGGCTGGTACTCGCCAAAATTTCCAGCAGGCCAGCCGATGGATAAGACCAACTCAGCGATTAAATTGATAGGTTGGTGACACGCCAAATGGATCGGCGATATTGAACTTTATCACCTAAAGTTACATAACGAATGTGGTGAAAGGCCAAGCCAAGAAGGAGATGGAAGGGAGCACTTGACGCATCGTCGACCAGGTCGGTGAAGCCTGACTTATTTCCCCGAGTGGACTCCGAAGCTGAAATTCTGGGAACGTAAAAATGCAATTTTCAAAATATAAAAAGGGCGTCCCATTTTGTCTAGTTCTAGGTTTTTGACCCTAAGATTTCTAAACATTGTTTTTGCACTTTTTGAGTAGAGATTTGGGGTTTGTTTTATTTTGAGCTTAAATTTGAACATTTTGAAGATTTGTGGATTGCTACCCAAGCTGATGGAAAACATACTTGGTAACGATTTCTTGTTCTTTATTTTGTTTTGCTAAAATCCCTATTCTTGGCGGTGTGATTATGTAGTTTAATGTTTCAATTGGCATGTGGGTGTTAGTATTTACTGATTTTATTGTTGATTTGAAATGTGTTCAATTAATAGTTTGAGTTTTAATTGATGAATTGTAGTTGCACATGCAATTCTAGTTCAGCATTCTAAGCTTGCTTGAGAAAGAAGTATAAGAGTTAAAACTATTAGTTGATTATTGTATGGATTTGGGTTATTGTAAGTAGCTTGAGAATGTGGCTCTAAATTTGATCCTACTAATCTTTCTTGATAAAATAGATTAATTGAGGTATTGGGTTGTTTGTATGTGTGTGCCTGTCGAGGTTCCATTGAACTCACTTCATTCGTAATAGTTGATTGAGAAATGGGTTTGGCACCTAAACCCTAGCCTACCCACTAAGATTCAACGAGTTTTAGTAAATAATAATCAGCCATTTTGCGAAATTGACATTCAATTGATCACACTCCCAAGAAATCCCCTCTACTTGTTTAGTCCCGGTTGTTCGTACTTGTTAATTGTTCACTCAAATCCCTCCATTTGACATTGATTGTCAACACCTAGTCATTTACTTTATTGTTTCGAAAATGTCTACATCTACAAACGATTAGAACACCATTGTACTTCGTAATCGAATTCTTTATCATATCACTCCCTATGGGATCGACCCCAACTCTTAGTTGAGTTTATACTTATTAGTGACCGCCTGCACTTTGAATTGGATGAAGTGTAGTTGAGCGTTATAAAATATGGTGTCGCTGCCGGGGAGTGGTGTTTAAAATTATTTTAGTGAACTTTAGTCATGAACTAATTTTGTTGTAGTTGAATCAACTTATTTTTTGTTCTTAGTTGGGTGCTCTTAAACAGGTGAAGATATGAGTGTTAATGGGAGCAATGCTAGCCAACATAGGCACAATGATGACATCGGTAATTTGCCCGATGTCAATGAAGATCAGTTGGGAAGTGCGGGTGCTATTGGATTGCCTCTGACATTGGACAATGCGGTGTTTCATGTAGCACTATGTTGCGAATGAAGGGTCTCTTTGGAGGTCACACTACTGAGGATCCTCATGACCACATCCGAAACATTGTGCATGTGTGAGTCGGTCCAACTTTGTTTGTTTCCATTTTCTCTAATGGGGGAGGCAACAAAGTGGTTAGCCGATTTACTAAGGGAATCAATCTTTTCTTGGAAGGAGCTCACTGATGCGTTTTATGTAAGGTTTTTTCCCTCCCTCAAAGATGGTGAAGTTGAGGGATAATATTCAGAACTTTAAACGAGTGGATGGTGAATCTTTTCATCAGACATGGTTGAGGTTTGAGAAGTTGCTGCTCTAATGTCCAACTCATGGACTCCCGAACAATGCGTTTCTACAATATTTCAGCCGGAGCCTCGATTCAGTCAAAAAATGTGTGGCTGACCAACTTTTTCGAGGAGGAATCATGCAACAACTGTTTAACATAGCATCTACCCTTCTTGATGAGATGATGAGAATCAATTGAGCTTGGTACACTAGGGAAAATCAGGTGTCTCATTTGAACTTTGGGATGACAAGGAGCAATTGAAAAAGAACCAAGCACAAGGTGAAAACATGGCCAAAATGACGACCAAAATGGACCTATTGACGAAACATGTAATGGGAATTTGTTCTAAGGTTGTAAATGCGGTCGGAGTTAGTGAAGTAAATCCTGATGAAGCACGGTTTCAATCATGTACAATGAAGAAGTGCATTTCTAGGCAAATCAGGCTGGAGGCTTCTGTCCGAGCTATAGAAGGTCGGGTGGGAATCAATGTTGTAACAGGGATCTCGATGACGGTTGGAGAGATAGAGATAGGGAATAGCGTAATCGTGGTACGAATTAGATAGAGCGGGAAGGTGACAAAGAACGATATGTATCTCCCATGAGTGTTATAAGCCAAAATAGCCAAGGGTTGATCCTGAAAATTTTCGCTTGGAAGATATGCTTGCACGCATTCTCAACAAAGTGGAAGGAATTGAAAAGGTTCTAAAGGAAATGAAAGATGACATCTCTTCTCTAAACAAAACAGTTACCTCACATTCGGTATCAATTAAGTAGCTGGAAACACATATGGGTCAAATCGTGACTCATTTAAATCCAAGAACAAAATGAGGAATGCCGAGTGATACCATGCTTAACCTAAAAATGAAGATTGAAAGATGATACATCCAAACTTAAACTTCAATTAAGAAGTATAAACGGTTGAAATCAATTTATAGAGCTCAACGTGAGTTAAGGTCGATCCCACACAATTTCTTTATAGAAATGATTTCACTATCGCGTTTACCCAAATGTTGTTGTTACCTCCTAAAGAAAACAATTGCAAAATGTAATGGGTTTAGTTGTGAAATTCTACTAACCAAGATTGTTAAACAATATCCGGATTAACAATTAATAGAGTATTGATTTTAAAGTTGTATTTATAAATGAATGAAACTAGGAATGTGTTCCCCATAACGTTGCATCTAGTGTTTTTCCGTAAATGAGTTTCAGGCAATTCATCTCTGCAAAATACAGGCGAGTCAGATATATCTAACACTTCTCAGTCTAATTAGATAACTTTCACTCAAGTCCTCTCGGTCCTAGATTGTTAACAAGTTTTACCCTCACTTATAATAGTGTTAAAGTTCTTTTCTCTCGAACTAGAACTTTGACTCCATTTCATCAGGTTAATTAAGATTTTTCCCAACTATCACTTTTCTCTCGAACAAATGACAGATACAGTCTAAGTCTAATGCGTGCACTCATTAGAATACATGAATAATGAAAGCTTAATTATGCTTTGCAAATATAAATTGCCTTCTACTCGTCTTACGAAATTACACTTAGATTTTTGTCATAGATCCCACAATCCCAGTTGTGGTATTTAGCCACTCACGATTTCAAGTAAACACACAAAAATATGTAATGAAAACATAATAAGAAAATACTTACGAAAATATGCAAAATTGATAAGCACTTGATAATTCAAAACCAAAAATCCAACTTCGAAACATTACTCAATGTTAATCGTTCAAAACCAAAACTAAGAATATTTCAAACTTCGTCGCTCGTTCTAGATATCAGGAGATAAAAACTAGAAATGACCTAATTAATTCAAATAAAGTGTCTAAAATGAGTCCTACTCAAAGTTGGACTGAACTATCGGACAACTTCACGGGTAACATGACGGACCGTCAAAGGCTTCGTGGTCCGTTAAGCCTGTCGTGATCTATACTTGGCCCAAAAACATGTGAGTCTTCAAATCTTGTACATTGGATCCACTTCACGATCACCACCACTAACTGTTTTGGGGACCACGGCCCGTGAGGCCTTCCGTGGTCTTCACTTGGTCCCCATTACACTTTATTTTCTTAAGACCCAAACACTGGATCCACTCCACCGTCACAACAACGGACCATTTTAAGGAGCACGACCCGTGAGGTCATTCGTGGTCTTACTTGGTCCAATCCCATTTCAGCTCCTCGATGTCTCTTAACTAGAAATCCATCACGATCATCACCACGATTCTTTACAAGGACCATGACCCGTCTAGGTGCCCATGGTCTTCACTTGATCACACTCATCTTTTGCTCCTTTTTCCTTTTTTCCACACCGATGAGAATCAGTCTAAACATTCAACAAGCATATTCAAAGCTTATAAAAATACACTCGATTCTAGTATTAATCCTTACTTTTGAGCATCGATTGTGCCAATATTTAATGGCAAATCAAAAGTGTGTCCTCATTGTTCCACGACGTTAAATAAGACGCTTCTTGAGAGGCAACCCATGTTTTTAGTTTTAAATTTTTTTGTTTGAATAACAGGTTTTACATGTATAGGTTGAAAATTCTAAATTTCATGAAAATAGGAAATTAGGCGAGCTAAGGTACCATTCAGCGTGCCGCCGAAAAGGTCGGCAGGCCTGATGTGGAACACCTTTTTGACCAATTAAAGGGTCAGAGTTCTGGTAACTTTGGTGGGCAAAAGTGCCATTCGGTGCATCGCTGAGTGGATCAGAAACATAAGTGACATCACCGATTGATGCGCGAACAGAAGTGTCAAAAGGGTTTCCAATTGTTTTAATTCAAAACTCTCCTTTATTTTGCATTTTCAACTCTTGCACTTTTACACTTCCATTTTAGATCATATTTTTCTTGGTGTTGTTGTGTGGGGATCTTTTGCTTGGTGGATATTTGCATTTTGCTTTCGTATTTGCTCACTTGATTTTTGCTTCTTTCTAATTTTGAAATTGGTGTCCCAAATATGACTTGATTTATGGTCATTTGCGATGCATGCTCGTATTATTGATGGATATATTGCCTGATCTTGATTATTTGGATGATTTTTAATTGAGAGCTATTGTAGTATCATGTTAACTTTTGTGTTAGACCCTAATTGTTGAATTCTTTGTTTAAGTTGCTGTAAATCATGGGTGTATAGTTATAGCATGTTGGGTTTGGTGTGGGTGAAGTCTGAGTAACCTGAATTGTACCAATCGACTAAATTTTCCAAATAATAGAGCGGGTGATGTCATTCTTAAGGGCAAAAGATGTTGATTGGTCAATTTTAGACAAATCATGGAAAGTCAAAGTACCCTGAGATCGATATCGATGTAGCTATGGGTTTAATTGCATAGAATAGGGCTTTAATTACATTATTGTTGGCTGAATATTGAAAATAAAAAGTCGGGGGAGAAATATGGCATGAGGGGCGGTTCAGTGAGCTTAGTCGAGCTCGATGAATGACTCGATGGTTTGCCAAATGTCTCTTAACTCACTTTTTTTACACTGAAATTTGAGTGAAAGAGTCTATAACATTCATCGATACACTTGTGCTCGTTGACTTCACTCGACTACTCACCAATTTTCTTGTGATAGCCCTTTCTAAGCCCAATTTTTGGTAATTCATTCTATGATATTCGACGAGCTACCCTTGGCTCGCTAATTAAATTGGCGTCTCGCTGACTGACCCTGGACCTTGCTGACTTGTTTTGATTTTTGTGCATTTTAGTTCTGTTATTTTCGATAAGCTCGATTAAGCTCGCCAAATGAGTTCAGCGATTAGCCGAACTATTCGGCGAGTTTGTCTGCAAGTTTTACACTTTGATGTTTCATTGACCTGTTTCTTCGGTTCGGTATGTGTTGTTATGTAGATATGGCCAGACCTTAAGTTCTCGGAAGGAACCAACCACCCCGGAAGAGAGCACGGGTAATAGTAATTTATGAAGGTGGTATCCCGTCATGAGCAACATAGCCCAAATTTCCTCCTATAGGAGGGAAGGGCACATGAAAATGGAAGGGTCCTGCGAATCCGAGTGTGATCAAGGACTACTTGATAGTATGGGAATCTACGACACCCACCTAACCTCTTCGAAATCTGATCATGAGGATATCTTGTGATCTAGATCACGAACCTTTCTATCCGAGTAAAATGATGATCAGACTCTTTAGAGGAGACGAGCTGAGCTGCACTTCAAGCGTTGCATGCTCCAGCCAGACTACTGGTTACTTCGACACCTCCTCCACGTCTAGCACACACTGTGGAGTAGTGTCACGACCTAGGGGTACACCCTAGATGTAACACGGCGTACTTGACTCCAAAGGGGCCTCATACAAGCCCTTAGCATATCATAACATAAGATAAATGAAATGATGCGTAATTTAAATAATTTTATCCATAAAATCTAAGTCTTTTATAAAAGTAAGAGGAAGTTTAACTTGTCTCAATTAGCCATCTAATAAAATCTTTGAATCAACAATAGGGTCACAACACTTTCAACATAATCCGAAGCATAAAATGACTAGAAATAAACTACTAATGACTCATACGTCCTCGAATCTTGAGGACTCACCAACTAGCAAGGATAATGATCAATTTCAAGCTCTTAGCCACAAGGGGAATCAAATTGAGTGCCAATCCCTACATTTTAGAAAAATGTAGAAAATATGGGTTAGTACAAAAATGCACTAAGTATGATAGCCATGCAAAAAAATCCTTGAAAACATGCTAAAAAGGACATCTTAGTTGAAAAGCATGCATTTACCAAGTTTGAGAATCATCATGAACTTTTAGTGTAAAAAGAATAAGTCACAAGCATATTCAACATATAAACCATCATAGCATAATGGAACCATTTCAATAAGTAACCCTAAGTTATACTGGTGCAATGTATAGATAAGGATCCCCTAGTCCCATCTACACTAAGTACAACTTTTAGGATACCATAATCATACTTACCATTCATTATTCTCATCTTTAGTTAATACTCATTAGACAAGGAACATTCACATTTAATAAGTCATGTCAAGGAAAGTAACCTATAGCAACAATCCAATTTAAGCAATCATCATTTCATAAGTCATTATATATACATTGAGGAACACACCATAACTACTCTCAAAGCCTACTTGTGCAATGCATGGATGAAGTCCCATACCCCCACCCACACTTCATAGAGCTTCTTGAGTAAACATAGTACATAAGTCACATTCTTGTTCATGGTGGGAATAAGCCCTAACCGACATAGACCATGTGAGCAAATCATGGAATCTGGTATCATGTTCCACACCAAACAGAGTTAGTCTACTTGCCTATGGTAGGACCGGTAACATTTTAGCTTAGGTGGATCCATTAGCTGATAACCTATGTGGGCACATAGTTATGGGATAAGGAGGTCGTTACTAGAAACTCGGCCTTACATAGGGAGAGCTTCCACCTCACAATATCTATTCGGTGTGAAGCATTAAATTCCCAGGGAGTAGTTAATTCTCTTTTAACATTATTACACATGAAAGGGATGGCATTAGCCTACCGGTTCAAGGTATATCATTACATATGAATGGGATGCCATAACGATTCAAGGTACATCATTATAATAGCTCATGAATCCTCATTAAAGGGATACCATTGGTATTGTAACAACCCTCTCAGAAGGATGCTACTCCTTAACAAGAAAGCTAATATAATTCTTGCACATTTAAAAGGGATTAATCTAAGATATATAAATTATAATTCAATAGAGGGATTTAGTCCAAAATAACAAGTGAAAGGTAAAAAGGCTTGTAATTTAGAAATTTAGATGATCTCATATTTAAACAAGACAAGAATCTCAATTTATGGTGGAAGAATCTTTCAAAATACCTTTAAAAATACGTTAAGAGATTTTCATGTATTATCTATACTACTACAAGACACGTTATAAATCATTACCAACTTCGGGGTACCGAAGCTTGATTGGTTCATGCTTCATACAAACCTTCAGAATAAACTGTAAATTTAATACATTACAAGACTTGGGTTTACACACCCCAAAATAGTAAAACATGTAGTCATACTTATTTTACAAACCATGGTGACATGATCAAATTAGCCTTTAAAATTTCATGTAAATGTACAACATATAGATCATGTACAAGTCCAAATATTTATGCAAACTGTAGATGCCTATATGCAAATGTGATCTTGCCATAAAGTTCTCAAAAACTCCGTCTCCAATGGCCAGCTTCAACTATCCCCTCGAACGTTCCCTACGATAGAAACAACTATCGCTAAGCATAAAGCTTAGTGGTGTGAAAACTGTATGCGTGTAGACCCGAGATTCACCAAGTTCCCTTTAAAAAGTCATGGGCAGCACAATTGAAACATAATAAATAAATCAAGTGAACAATATATTAAGGGTATCAAGTTCTATATTTAAAGATCCAAGTGTCAAGAACGCTCATAGCACCATTTCCCAAGAGATCCAATACCAAGGCTCGCCCAATATATACATCATACCGTCACACCTAGCATAATCAAGTATCAAGAAGGATCGAAGCCCAGTAACAAGAAGGGTCAAAGCCCAATAATCAAAAGAATCAAGAACCATATTAAAAATTGGTTCCTAGTTCATACTTAAAATGGACAACTTCCATACTTAAGACGAACCAAAAATCCGGAGTCAAGATGACAAATAATCCGAATCAATAGGCATGCCAATAGTGACAAAATCAAATCCAAAAGAAGGACAAAGTCCCAACAAGAATGCCAGGTGATCAAGCAATCCGTACAAGTGGGCGAGTTACACAAGTGTCTTGAAAGTCTCAGAGAATACCAATATGACAATACAACGTGACAAGAAGTAACCAAGGTATCGAGATACCCCTTCAAATGTACAAGAAGATAACAAGAGTACAAGTATAAGTTTATACACGAACCTTGGGATTTAGCATAGAAACAGTCCAACAAAACTTCAAGAGTTCAAATCGTACACTGACCAACGTATCAAGGTCCTCAACTTGTACACGAGTATATATAACCTTAAAAATATAATTAACTAACTTCTTTAACTTCAATTTGCTCAATAATGTTAACGTAAAACGGGATCATCATTACAATCTAAATAATTCACCTTTCATACTTGAGTTCAAGAAGAACCAACCTTCATACCTTCTTGCCCTTCATGGGATATTCATACTTCAATTACCAACCAATTCATAACCAATACATAATACAAGGTAATTCATGAAGTAATAACATAATCAACATCAATATAAGCAATTGACGTATTCCCTTCATCGCCTTCAAGGCTTCATTCAAAGACCCAACCCTAATTTCACAGAAATTATACATAACCTAGGGTAGAATCATCATACAAACATGAATTACATAACAACACATTCAATTCATAGCCTTCAATCATATCCAACACAAACTAGGGTTAGATTTAGGAAAAGAAGGAGAAATATGGGTCTCGTGGGAAATTCTTAAAGAAACATCCAATACAACATAAATTCATCCATAATTGTTCATATAACATCAATCAAAGTTAGTTTATAACATCAATTTCACTTTAGAAAGAAGACCCACGTTTTTGGATTAAAACCTAGAAAATTGGAGATTTTGAAATTCATCTTGAAGGGGCCTCTTGGGGAAAGGAATCCCAAGAGTGATAAGCAACCAAACCTTATTGACGAATTAACCACGAAAATCCGAGTTGAAACCTTGGAGAGTTGGTCTTCTTCTTGAAGCTCCAATCTTCTTCAATGAAGTTCTTGAGAAGAGAGAAAGAGTAGAGAGAAGGAGGAGCTTTAGGTTTTGATCTTTGGGGTTTTGTGTTTGAGTGATAAAAGTGAGATAAATTGACTTAAAAATAATTATATACACATCCCCTAAAGTACCCTAAATACCCCTCACTTAGTTGAACTCTTTAATGAAGTAAAAATCAATTTCTGAATTTCTGTATTTTCGTCACGGACATGTCTGCGACACGGAGCTGTTCCCTTAAGATATTTGGAATAAGTTTTGAGACAGTAGAGTCTGCGACACGACCGCGTCGCACACTAAATAATTGCTCCTTGGGGGAGCTAGTCCGTGACGCGGAGCTGTTCCCTCAAAGTGCAATTTGCAAGCTGCCTTGGCCATGCTTGGGGTCCTCCTCGGGGTCCCTTAGGGTGACTCCAGGGCATCATATTCGAACGTTTTGACCCTATGAACATATATTTACCTAATTTAAACCTTTTTACAAGATTATACCATCATACGACACTCCCAAACCTGCCCAAAACCTAAGGACATACTAGAACACATTCTTCTCTAGTTTCCGAATGTCGTGGTCGTTTCTTGACGTTTAGACTTTTACTCTTCCAAACCAAGTCAATTGTATTAATATAGGTTTAGAAACATCATTTTAACTATTTTTAAGTCATTATTCATAAAGTGAGGCTCTAACTTAAGTCATAGAATTTCTGGGGTTTTACATCATTGTACACTCATGAGGACTAAGTCTCTGCTCTCAATTTTAGAATGACAAAAGAGTAGATAGAAAAGGATCAAGAGAGAGACCAAACCATGGCCAAAATAACTGGTGTTGAATGTGCAAGTTCCAAAGTGAGCAGTTTTGGAAACTGGGCAGTTTGGCGAGCCAAAAGTCCAGTCAGCGACACCTCGAATAGGTAGGCGAGCCTGATTTGGACCTTCGTTGGACCCACAAAGCTTGAAGTAAAAGTCTGTCAAAATTGGTCGGTTAATTGCTTAATCGGCGACTCGTCGTATAGGTCGACGAGCCCAATTTTGTCCGTCGTTTCAACCCCAAAATTTCTTGGAGGTCCAGTAAAACTTGGCGAAGTAAGGTACCACTCGGTGTATCATCGACTGGGTCAGCGAGAACGACTTCTCCGCTAATGGTGCCGCAAACTAAAAGGTTTTAAAGGCCAAATGGTTTAAAATTTGAAAATCCTTCATAATCTATCATTTTCAACTCTCGTACTCTCTCACCCATTAGTTAATCTTTCATATTCCATTATTTTACTGGCATTTTGTGTGATCTCATGCTCGGAATTTAAAATCTTTGCCACCTAGCTATTCCAATTTGGAAATTCGACATTAAAGTTGGTTTTCCAAACCCCGCACTTAAATTTTGTTGTTGAACTCGAATGTAATAGGTAAATATATGTTGATATGTGTTGGGTAATTGCTTTAATTGTATTTTATGTGTTAGATTGCCCGTAATTTGTTTGAACTTGTGCCTAAATGCACATATAAATCGATTCTCGTGCTTTGTGCTTTAAAATTGGTTCTAAATTGTTGGGTTGCAGTACTTTTGTAAATGGTCTAGTTGGGTGAAGTCTAAGTAACCCTGAGTTGTGTTAAATGATGTATTTTGCCCAATGATGGAGCGTTTGATGCCATTTATAAGGGCAAAAGACGTCAAATAGCCAATTTTGGCCGAATCGGGGGAAGTTTGAGTACCCCGAGGGCATGGGTCATATGGGTCTATTGATAATTGATTAATGTGTGTTTGATTTTGAATTCGGAGTTGCGGGATTGATTTTGGGAAATGGGGTTGAAAACTGGCAAGTTGGGTCGTTTTGCGAGTTTCGTCGAGCTCAGAGAGTGGTTCGGCGTTTCACCAAAGTCTCCCTTTGATTGCTCTTAATTTCACTTTTTGCCAAAGTTGATTATGTAACTTTAAGCAGGAAGCCTGATCTCATTTCGGCAACTCGCTGAAAGGTTCCTTAGATCGCCCTTTCGGCACTCCTAACCCTTAAAATACACTATAATTTTTGGCGGGCTATTCTAAGATGGCCGATTGTTGTCAGCGATTCAGAATGGCCCTAAACATCTCCGACATGCCATGATTTTGAAAAAATTTTGAGCCGGTATTTTTAGTGAGCCCTATCTGGCTTGCCTAAGTGACTCGGTAACTGGCTCGGTGAGTCCTTCTGCAGCTTTAATTCTGCAATTTTCTTGAATTAATTCTAACACGTTTCTATGTTTTTTGCAAATATAGATAGACCCAAAGTGCCAGGAAGAGACATGCCTCCCCGCAAGCTTGCAAAAGGAATCATCATAAGTAAGGATGCAGCTGGATCCAAGGCAAAGACAGCCAAACTCCCTACCAAGGGAGGGAGAGGCAAAGGAAAGGGCAAGGTGTTTGTGGTTGAATACCTGGTGGCAAGCTCCAACAATGAGAGAGTCTACGCGACTCACCTTACCATATCAGATAGCGAGGGAGAACCCCAGGATTCTCAGGCTTCCATCTCTGAGCCTTAGGATGAACAACCTCTATTTGCTCGAAGAGCAAAAATTCACTCCAAGAAGATTCATGATCCGTCTAGGATCCGGGTACGTCAGACTCCTCCTCCTCCAGCTTCATATCAGACTGTGGTACCAACACCACTTGTATAGGGTTCTCCTCACCAGCCTCTCAATAGTGTAAAGGCCGAGGGTTTGAGGACTTTCATTGAGGAGGGTTGTCCACAGATTGTGTGGTGGACAGATATCTAGAGATATGGAGCACCCTTAAATCCCACAAATTCTAGCTTTTCACTAAACCCTGGTGTCCTTACAATTCTAATTGGGTCAGGGAGTTCTACTCAGCCTACGGAGCTTTGCTAACATAGGGGAAGAGGAAGGCCGCTACCTTCAAACCAGAGGATTATATGGTTGTCCAGGGGAAGAAGGTAAAATGTGATAATGATGATATAAATACCATCTTGGAATGCACTTGCAACTTTAAAGATGACTACCAGAGCATGATCAAGAAATGACATAGGAGGATATGAAAGGTTGGCTGGCCCCTCTCCTGTCTGACAATGCTCCTAGGTGGATTGAGGCCGAAATGCGAATAGAGAAGAAAGACCTCAATGTGGCAGCGAGGTATTGGTTCGGTTTTATTAGTAGCACAATCATGCCATCCTAGAATGAGTCTATCCTCCGCCACACAAAGGTAGCCTGTCTTGGATATATCATAGAAAGGAAGCACATCAATTTAGGTGAAATTATTAGATAGGAGATGGCCATGAGAGCTAGGCAGAGACATACATCTCTTCCCTTTTTGGTGTTGATAAGCGAGCTATGTAGATGGACCCGTGTGCCACGAGATGAAAAGACGGATGTTGAAGTGACTCCCACCTCCTCTACTGACATTTTGTGGATTGAGGTTTAGTACCAGAAGGATGAGGCTGAGAAAAGGAGGGCAACTTAGGTGGATACATCTCCGGCTGTTGATATTGAGACATTACCTGTAGAGGTAGTATTGCCTACTATGGCCACTAGGACTTCAGGTATTTCTAGCTCTACCCCCTCTGTGACTTCGAGTTCTTCTGCCTTTCCCCTACCTCCTAGGTCTCCTGCTAGTACTGCTGCATCCCGACCTTCACTTACCCAGGCAATACTGCTAAAGATGGGGAACCTAGCCTAATCTGTTGATGTGCGTGCCTCCAGGCTAGTGGTTGCGGTCCTTGGGATGATTGAGAGAGCTCTTATCCCTACATTGACACCTCTTAGAGATTTTATTGATGTCTTTAAGGGGAGGATAGAGAATACGAAGAGAGGTCAGGGAGCCACTCATGAGGTGACAACCTTAAAGGCCGCGATTGTGGAGTTGAGGAAAGATGTTCACCAGTGGAAGTCCATTGATATGTCCTTGATTTTGGGACCGTGGATATCCTTGATCAGCTAGGCACATATATTCTGGCCTATTCTGAAGTGGCTCCAGCTACCACCAGAGATGAGGTTAAAGTTGATGATGCAGTTGCAGAGTCTGAGGCTGAAACAGATGAGGAGAAAATTGGTGTTCAGGAGGAGACTCTGTTTGAGGGCCTGACTGAGGTAGATGAGGCAATGGTACATGCTTTTGTTCAGATCTCCTTTAGGGATACTTCTATGGCAGATTCTAGTGCAGCTGCAGTTGATGAGACACCAGGAACATATGCCCATCTTCAGAGTGTTACACAGGGCACTGATACCACGACATACGAAGTGACTAAAATGCAGACTTCACATCAGGCTTAGCCTGGTACGATGAGATTTTTACCACCCTCTCTATTGTTTTTATTAATTATTTTTGTTTAGTTGCATTTGACGACAACTTCTTACTTTTTGTGAGTGGGGTGAGGTATTTCCATACCTACATCTTGTGATTCTATTTTGTTTGTGAATATTGATTTTTAGTGATTTATTTAGGTGTTTTGATCTTAATCTTGTGGATGCTTGGGTTTGTGGCCCTTTGTTTTGAATAGAAATGGTTTTTGAACCTAATTTTCAAAATTTTGCCACCACTATTGTGTGTGATTGTGGCTGTTCTTTTGCAAATTTGAGTATCCGTTCTGATCAATACCGATTACTTGAATAGTGCTCTTTATTGAACGAAATGAATGTGCGGCTACGATGAGGCCAATGAAGTTGCATAGACAACATGTGAACTTTTAGCATCTCGTTATGACTAGCCGATTATCGAATGAGTCTGTTGTGATGAACATTGTACACTATCTAGAAAGTGTGGAGTCTTGTTTGATATTGGTACCAATGCCTTGTGTGATGAGATTACTTTGAACATTGTGTCTGATGACACCTAGAATTTTCCCCGTTGGTCAGGTTTACTAAGTGATGGAAGTACTTGAAAGGATCTTTCGCAACAATTCTGAAGAGTGAAACAATTTGACAATATACCTCTTTTGTGGCAAACCTTGTGTGATGTGCGAACCTTGCTTGAACCCTCTTCGGTCTTATCCTTTTCTTTGAAGAAACTTGAACAATTGTGATCCCTCTTTAGCCATTCACCCATAACTTACATGATGTGTGTTTTGTTGAATAGCCAACTTAGGCCAACAACCTAAGTTGGGGGTGTGGAGAAAAGAGAAGGAAAATCAAGAAGTGTGAGCAACCCCCCTTTGAGTAATGAGTTTGAAAAAGATGGAACCCCTCCATGTAAAAACAAGGAAAAAAAGCAAAAGAAAAAAAATGATAAAGTTGTGAAATAAAGTAGTAGAAAATGCAAAAAAAAAATGGGGTATCCGATAGTTCATATGAAGTTGAATAAAGGGGTGGATTAGGAGCATGATTAAAATGTGAAAGAAAATGAGGAAAGTGATGTTCAGACCACTCTATATGAAGGTAGAAGTCACTAAGCCTAAATGACCATACCTTTACACTCAGCCTCGTTACAAGCCTTGAAAAGACCTTTGTTATCTTGAGTGAGATAAAATGAATGTTGATTGGAAAATAAGGGGAAACCTATGGGTGAAGTCATGCATGTGTCATCTTTGTGAGTGTGAGAGTCGTATGTTATTCCGAAAGTATAAAGTGTTGAAAAAATCTTGTGTGAACATGGAATCATCTTTGTTGTGAGGGCATCTCAGTACCTTTGTTAAGCCTGAACTTGCATTTATAACAAGTATTGTGAACATGAGTATCTTTGATAATGGTGAGTCACAATTTTAATCTTTGACTTCACAATTGATCATTGCATTAGTAAGATTGAACCTTGTTATGTGCATTCAGGTTGAGTCTTATGCAACACTATTTGAGACATCCTTTTTGAACTCCTGATCTTGAGTTTTACTTGAGGACAAGCAAAAGCTTGTGTTGGGGGTGTTTATTAGTCTGAGATTTGGACTCATTTGGGGCTTTATTAAATAGATTTATAGTGTCCTCAAATGCTTAATTTGTGCCATAAGCTGATGATAAAGGCTTGATTTCCAAGTATATGAATTGAGGAGCAAAGCAAGGATAGTAACATGCAAAAAGGAACAAAACAAGCTGAAGAAGTGAAGATAAGCGAGCTTGATGATGGCCAAGAACACTTGGCGAATCGCCGAGTGGCTATTTTCATCGCCTAAAGTTCCAGTGTGCCAGACTTGAGGGAAGAAACCAAGTCGGCAATAGAAAAAGGGTGGCCAGTCAAACACTAAGCTATTCCACGATGCCAAGAGTGATCGCCTAAAGGTACAGAACTTAAGGATGCTGAGAGCCAAGACAAAAAGGCGATAGAAGAGAGCAAAGGGTGGTTCGACGAACCCCACTTACCTTGCCTAATGGCCCTTTGTGCCTTAATTTTTGCGACTATAAATTAGATTTTGAATAGTTAACTCAGTATGCTGAATTAGTCTAGAATAGTTTTCACTTGAGTTTTTGATAGTCTCTTAGTAGACTTAAAGGCTTTTTGAGACTCAATTTGGAGATTTTGCTAGTGGTTTTTGAATTTTCTGAAAATTGAAGCATTCTAAAGGCTTAATTACTCTTACCTAGTAGATGGCTAATCGATTTGGTAACCATTTTTACTCTTTTATGATGTTCGGCTAAAACCCCGATTCTTTTGGGTGTGATCATGTGATTATGGGTATTGTTAATTACTAGTTTCAATTCTATTTTAAAGTGTGTTTAATCATTAGTTGTGGTTTAATTTACGAATTGTAGTTGAAAATGCAGTTCTAACCTTGTGTTCTTAGCTTGCTTGAGAGAGAGGTTTTAGAACTAAAATTATTGATTAATGATTTGTAGGTATTGGGTTGAGCTGGGTTCAGCTATAGAGAGTGAATCTTAAACCCAATTCTATCCATCTATTTGGAGAGAGTGGATGAATTAAGGTGTGGGATGTTCTTCATTGCTATGCTTGTTGATGTTCGAAAGAATTCACCTGATTCGGGATAGTTGTTCGAGAGAAAACGATCTCCCTTTAGTCTAGACTACCAACTAATTTTTAGCTATTTACTAGAAGTTTCAATTACCCATATATTAAAATCAGCCTATAATCCATCACATCACGAGAATTCCTTTCCATATTGTTATTTCAAATTGTTTGTGGCTGTCTTATAGTTAATAAATTGCAAACAAAAGCCCCCCTATCTGACATTCGTGTCACCCCTTCTTATTTGTTTCACGTCTTTTTTGATAACTTCTATTCCAATATCTATTTAGATCAGATTTGTACCTTTTGACTGAATTTGAACACGTACCGCTCCCAGTGGGATTTGAACCCAACTAAATAATTGGGTTATGTATTGCGTCACTATCGTTTGCCCTTAGAATTTGATGAAGTGTATTTGATAAACGTTAAAAGCATCATCACCTATCCTTTTCTTTGGAAGAATCTTGAACAACTTTGACCTCTTTGTCCCATCACCTATTACATTCATTAAGTATTGGTTCACTTGAATAGCAAACTTAGTGGTGTTTGTGGTGAAATTGAAGAAAAATCAAGAAGAGTGAAAAAATTTCATTTGAAGGATCATGTTGAAAATGATGGAACCCCTCCATGTAAATAAGAAAAAAAGAAAAAAATGAAAAAATGGGAAAATAGAAATAGATTGAAAAATAAAAGAGTTTGTGAAATAAAGCTTGTGAAATGAGAAAACGAAATGGGGTATCCAATGAGTCATGCTTAAATGAACAATATGGTGGATTTTGAACATCATATAGTGTGAAATAGAGGGAGAAAAAGAGAAATGCAGGCCATACTTCATGAAGGTAGAAGTTACTAAACAAAAATGATCATACCTTTACACTCAGCCCCATTACAAGCCTTGAAAGACCTTTGTGATCTTAAGAGAGCTGAAAATAATGTTGATTGGAAAATAAAGGCAAGCCTATGGGTAGAGTAAAGCATGTGTTTATCTTTGGGAGTGCGAGAGTTGTAATTGATTCCAAAATTCTATATTGTTGATGAGTTTTGTGTAAGCATGGAATCATTCTTGCTGTGAGGGCATTTGAATACTTTTGTTGAGCTTGACCTTACATTTGAAGGAAGCATTGTGAGCTTGAGTTCTATTTAATGATGGTTAGTCACAGTTTGAATCTTAGTGTGCACATTTGAACATTGCATGAATATTTTGAAGCTCGTGTGTGCATTTGTGTTGAGTCTTGAGTAGCACTGTTTGTAGACATCCTTATTGAACTAATTGATCTTGTGTTTTACTTGAGTGCAAGCAAAAGTTTAAGTTGGAGGTGTTGATGAGTCTGGGAATTTGACTCATTTAGGGGTTAACAATCATAGTTTAATGTCCTCATGGGCCTGACTTATGCTAGAACTGATGCTTATGTGTTGATTTGTAGCTAGGAAGACAAATGAGCAAGGCAAGGACATTAACATGCAAAAGCAAGAAGAAAAACAAAGTTGAAGATCTTCAAAGCCAAAGATTACAGAACTATTAATAAAGATGCAAGAAAAAACGGCAATCAGAAAGGACAAATGGCTCATCGTTGAACCAGTCGGCGACCCCGACCTGGACCGCTTAATGTTATAACACAGAAATGGTGATGACTCAGGATGAAAAGGCGATGGATAGAAGTGTTCGGCACGTCACCGACCTGGTTGGTGACACTCGACTTATACCGTTTATGACCCCGAAGGCCAAAATCTGAAAACGTATAAATTGAATTTCAAAAAGAGAAAAGACTATCCTGAAATTTTTAAACTATGGGTTTTTGGTTGAAATATTGTATTTCTATGTTTTTAAGTAGATTTTGAAGATGAATTTGAGTGGGAGAATGGATTAGACGTATTGTGAAGACGCGAATTATGTTACCCATCATATGAAGAATATAATTGGTAATGTTTTTAAGTCGCTAAAATCACAATTATGTGCGTGTGAATATGTGATTAATTACTTAAAATACTTTATGGGTGTTAGTAATTGTTGACTTGATTGCTGTTTAAATGTGGGTTTGATTGATAATGGAGTTTTAAATTCATGAATTGTAGTTCCATCCAATTCTAATTTAGTATTCTTTGCTTGCTTGAGAAAGAGGTTTTAGAATTAAGGTTATCAATTGATGATTGTAGTGATTGGGTTGTTATAGGTTGAACTCAAGAGAGTGAATCTTAGCTTGATCCTACTTATCTAGCTCGGAGAGTAGGTCAATTAAGGTTTTGGGATGTTTATAACTGCTCTGCTTGTCGATGTTCGAGAGAACTAGCTTGATTCGTGATAGTTTATCGAGAGATGGCTATTGCATCTAAATCCTAGCCTAACCACTAAAAAGTAGGGATTGTCAATAATTCGTACTAACTTGTATAGTTAATTTGGCAATTAATTGGTCACATCCCCAAGGATTCCCTCTAGTAGATTACACCCCTGTTTTTGTAGTTGTTTTTTTGAAAATCTGATTCTCCTATTTGACACTTCTGTCACCCTTGAAGATTTGCTTCAATTTCTCTAATAATATCATATTCCTACAAACGTTTAGAACATACCTTTAACTTCGTGATTGAATTATATATTGTATCACTCCCTGTGAGATCGACCCCAACTCTTTGTTGGGTTTATACTAGATTGTGATCGCCTATACTTAGTATTGGATGAAATGTAGTTGAGTGTTATCAGAAAGAAGTATTATAGTTAAAACTATTAGTTGATGATTGTAGTGATTTGGGTTATTGTAGACATAGCTTGAGAAAGTGGGTCTAAATCTGATCCTACTAATATAGCTTAAAAAGTAGATTGATTCTTGGGTTGTTTGTATGTGTGTGCTTGTTGAGGTTTGAAAGAAGTCGCTTGATTCGTAATAGTTGATAGAGAAATGGCTATTGCACCTAAAGCCTAGCCTACCCACTAAGATTCAACGACTTTTAGTAAATAATAATAACCCATTTTGCGAAATTGGCATTCAATTGATCACACTCCCAAGAAATCCCCTCTACTTGTTTACTCCGGGTTGTTCGAAGTTGTTAATTGTTCAATAAAATCCCCCAATACGACATTTATTTTCAACACTTAGTCATTTACTTTAGTGTTTCAAAAATGTCTACATCTACAAACGATTAGAACACCATTTTACTTCGTAATCGAATTCTTTACCATATTACTCCCTGTGGAATCGACCCCTATTCTTAGTTGAGTTTGTACTTGTTAGCGACCGGCTACACTTACAATCAGATCAAGTGTAGTCGAGCGTTATCAAAAACCATCACTATGAGCCTCGCGATGATACAACATCTTACACAGGTTTCCAGAGCCGCCTTATACCTTTTTGGAGTATAAGATGCAAGTGTACTTATAAATCCATCTAAAAAATCTATTTTGAGGCAGGTGAGAAGTCATTCGTATTTGGTATGATCCTATCTACTTTGGCAACGTATGTCAAGGGGTTTGAGTTATCTGAACTCTAACCCATATTGGTGCTCAATAGTATTCCCAAAATGTGAATATTCTAATGTATATATGATACACCAAAATTACACCTCCCTAAAGAAGTAGAAGCATCCGTTGCCGAATAAAGAACCTAACTGAGGTTAGGATTGACCCCACGAGGAATATGGTCTAGACTTAGGCTAATTTACCATTCATTTTACTTTTGGTCAGTTTATTTCCATAAAAAAGGGATTTGTAATAGTTGATTGATTTGTTGTAACAAGTAACAAAAAAGTAAGATTTGCAGTCTGTATTATCAATATGTGATGAAACTAGGGTACATGTGTTACCCACAAGTTCTTAACACAGTATTCCTAATAATAGTAACTCTTTCCTAGTGTTAACATGCAAGGTTGGTAAGTTAGGTATCTCCTAAGTGATTGATCATCCAAGTAGGGAATTTTACCACACAACTTTGTCGATGTACATGCGTATGCTTTACTTACCCTTATCCTTAACTCCAGATTAGCCCTCGTGGTAAGTGGGTCATGCTATAAGATAGAAGATTACCACACGAAATTCCGTTGTTTAATCCCTTTCTTATTCATTACATCCTTGGAGTTCTAACGTTGCGCACTGTCAAAAAGCATTCAAAATGAAGAGATTAACAATAAATGCATAAATACTATTCCAGAATTACTTAATTATTTGTTTACGTTGTTAAATACTCATGGTTCCTAGAACCCTAGTTGTGGATTTAGCTACTCATGATTGAGGATTCACAATTCATATTTTAGTTAATAGTATAAATCATGAACTTACAATTAAAATAGATGAAATCCAGAATCTATAATTGAATAACAAACACAAATTCCATAAACAAATCTTCAAGAATTAATTTCCGAAAGTGTTCCAAACATAATTCTTAAAGCCAAAACAAAGTATCACAAAAATTTGTCCAACCCAAAAACGAAATTTACTACTAAAATTTATAAAAAATAAATCCTAAATCAATTAGGAAAAGTAAGTCTTGAGGAAATCCGGTTTTGGTAGTTTCATCAAAAAGTGGTCACTTACGGCTCCTCACAAGAACGAAGGCTCATAAGTTCCATTTTCACACATCTGCTAGTCAAAATTATTGTGGGTTTCATCTAGGGGAATGACCTATGGCTCGTAGGTCTAAGAACTACCCTTCATGTTTAATCATTATTCATGGATTGGAACTTATCTTCTCTGTAGTCATCCACGACTCATCATCGACGGATCGTTAAAGGAATTACGGCTCGTCAGTTGCGATGTCGTTCCACATTTAGTCCATTTTCCTCATCACATCACCCACGACTTCCACCTACGACTCGTCGATGGAATGGAGACTCATAGGGGGGGCTTCTCTGTCACCTAGTTTTTGCTATTTCTAGAACTTCAACACCAACTGCTCCAAAACCTATTTCCTGCAAAATTAACCCAAAGTACCATCTGATAACAGCAAGGTTAAGGAGATCACAACTAGAGAATTGAATATTAAAATGCGGAAGCACAAAAGAAAAGAAACAAAAAAACTAACTAAAGAAATGGGAAATTCGAAGGAAAGATCCAAGAATTTCCAAGGAAATGTTCTAAGGCCTTGAAAAGATCCAAGGAACAGCGTATAGATTTATGGAAGAAATCTAACACCTTTACTTGAGAAAAGGAATCAAAATGATAGATTCGGATCTTGACCGCTTTTATGAGTAACTAAAGACAATAATTAGTATATAGAAACTAATCACCTTCTAAAGAATACCAAGAAAGAAACCAAAGATATCACAAGAAGAAGTTACTTTATACCTTAAACTATGAAATTAGTAAAGGTTTAAAGATAAATTCTCAAAAAACAAGTCACAAAGGTTCAAAGAACTCTCTCAAATATTATTAATATCAATCTAAATTGTCTTTAATGAATGAAAAGGACTCCTATATATAGTAGAAGGGGGAAGCACGTCCAAAACCCCATATAAGAAGCTAAAAAGGTCAGCCAAACCCTAGAAAGACAATTACAAGGAATCCTACTCTAGAAAGGAAATAAAATAACCTAACTAGGAACAAATTTAGTACTTCTAGGAAAGCATTAAATGGTACTTAGGAGACCATAAATAGACTAAGGAAAATATTAATAGCCTATATATAAATAAAGAAATAAGGTAAATCCCAACTAGGAAAAGAATCTTGACAATCTTGGAAAGTTTGACTAGTCTTCTCTCAAAACTTGGGCAGAAAGCAACTCTTGTTGTGGCTGATTCTTGGACTCTTCTTGACCTTATT
>JAJOOR010028093.1:0-25885 GCA_036250505.1 Solanum acaule | reverse complement strand
TTCCCCCCCCCCCCCCCTTCACATTTTTCTCTCATGCGATAGAGGCTCATTTAAATTCACGTTTCTTTTGTTCTGTTTCTCTATATCATTCTATTTATAATTCTTTCTATGCATTCAATTTATTCGAACTCATCAGTCTCTATTACTTTATTTTTACAATTTTGAGAATTTAAAATGTTCGATTCTTTATTTACCGTAGAAAAAAGGTTTTATTTCATTAGGTTAGTGTTTGTAAATAGAGTTCAGTGTGTTTGTTATTGTGAGGAATGTCTTTAAGATAAATCCATGTTTGTGCTTTTTAATTTTCTAGTTTCTGGGCACGTATGTTGCACGAGTGTCCCATGTTTTTTTTAGATTCATAAAAATGATTAAATATTTATGAAAACATGCATGTAATGATTAATAAAGATGCTGGCAAGTAAAATTGATACATGACATTTAATCATCTCATTTTTTTTTCTTAAAATTCTAATGTAAGAGGCCTATTGGGATGTCCCTAATTTAAAAAACTTTCTTCATCAACCGTTAATTTTCTTACTCAAAGTAATTGAAAAATATCCACAAAGAATACAAACATTCAAAGTAATAAAGCGATAAGTAAAGTATATGAATTAAAACTAAAGGGCATAGCTAAAGTAGGTCGAACATTTTTGAAAAAGTTATACACTAATTTAATTAAAGAAAAACAAAACAAAACATCTTTTTTGATTTTTCAGAAAATACCCTTGCACGTCAATTCTTATATCGTAAAAGAATGTACTCATAATATTCTTTCCAATTAAATTTATGTTACATAAATTTTTTGGAATTCAAATTTCTAAATTTTGAGTATATATAAATTTATGTGACATAGTTGGATGATTTAACATTCACACTTTACATCATCCTGGCTTGTTAGAAAATTTTAATATGTCACAAAATGCACACTTTTTAAAAACAATTTTTGACGTTTATTAAAATGAATCTCAAAAGAATTACAACAGTCATCTGGGCCCAATGCCCAGATCAATTAAAAATGAAAACAAATAGAAGGATAGCCCACCCGGATGTCCCGCGACAAACTCCCAATAACATCTCCTTAATGGTAGGGTTTCCCATTTCTAATTCGCCTCTCTCTTTCAGTATAACTCCAACCCACACCCAAAAAATGTTCCCACTTTGGTTCAACAAGAAGTTCCACCTCCTCAAGCTATGGATCATCAACATTCAAGGTCATGTGTGCCTGTATTCCTTTCTCAGCTAACAAGAGTACATAGAGTTCATTCTGTTGACTTCTTCAAGTTTTTGCATCTCGTTTAAACTACATCTCTTCAACTTGCAATTGCGTTCTCTTTTGATGGCTGAAGTAATCTAGTCTTGATAGCTCTTCACATTTTCTTAGCCTCATGATTTTTTGTAAATGATCTTTATGTTAAAACGTGTTATGACCTTTCCATTCCCTTTATCTCCTAGTAATTGATACTCTCAAGTATGAGCAATTTAATTTATCACTATTTATAATCCTTCTTCTTGTGACATCCATGTGGTTGATATCCAAAATTGTGTAGTTTCCTTCTTCAATAGGTATGTTTACTACGTAGTCTGCTTATTGGTTCCCTTCCCTCATTATATAATGGATAATGCATTATTTTTCTTGATGAATGTAATTGATATCATCTACTATGTTTCTTACGAAACAAACATTACATAATTTTTTTTGTTTTCCCTCTATTTTCACTATTTTCTCTCACACAAAAGAGGCTCATCAAAATTCATGTTTCAATTGTCTTTTTTTTAAAATATATTCTTCTGTAATAATTCTGTTTGTGCATTCAATTTATTTGAACTCTTCAGTCTCTATTACTCTATTTTTACAGCTTTGAGAATTCAAAACTTTCGATTCTTGATTTTCAGGCAGAAAAAAAGTTTCTTTAATCAAGTTATTGTTTGTAAATAGAGTTCAGTCTTATTGATATTGTGAAGAATGTCTTTAAGATACATCTATGTTTGTTCCCTTTAATTGACTAATTTCTTGGCATGTGCGTTGCACGTGTGTCCCATTTTATTTTATTTTAGATTCATTTGAAGGATAAATTTTTTACAAAAACATGCATGTAATGATAAAAAAACTATGACTCATATGATTTGGCTTATATCATTGAAAATAAAGATTATTTATACAATATCAAATAATCCACAAATATGAAAACAATTGTGAACGGCATATCTCAAAATTGTAGTCTACCTTAGACTGTTATGCCAATGTAATACCCCGAAAATTTCTAATCTAAGACTTGAACTATTCTTTATTTACGTATAAGATCATATCCGGTTACTCTTGAATTGTGCTTAGGTGTTCAATTTGGAGATGAATTAAGGTCACAAGAATTCCCTAGCACAAAGTTAAGTTGAAAGATTGCTTACCGATTAAGTTTTGGTATAAGATTCTACTTGGGTCAACTTCAAACGACCATATCTCTTAGAACATAAAGAGTTATGTGGCCTATAACCTATCAATTTAAATGTATTTGAGTCTTCTTTCCAATTCCACCAAATTTGCATCAAATGTAGTTTGGAGTAAAAAGTTATGCACATTTTACAGGATAGTGTCTTTCGTGCAGCCGAGGCAATTTCAGTGCGCTAGAGCACCGAGGCGCGCATCAGTTACTACATTCCTGCACGGTTGGCTACGTGTCTGATAACACTCAAATTATTCTTAAAAACAATTAGAAGAGTAAGCGGTATTTAGCAATAAAAAAACCCAACAAGAGAGTCGGGGTCGAATCTCACAAGGAGTGATTTAATGATTAGAATTAAATGAGGAAATTAAAATACAACTAATTTATTGTAGCAATTAGGAAAAATGGGTGTATGATTCCACTAAATTTAAGAAGATTTGGAATCAATTACCACAAATGAAGAGTCGATCTAAGGGTGTGGGGATTTGTATCTATGTCAAATAAGGGTAAAAGTGTTTGCTCAATAATGCTGACAACCATGGATAACATGGGTAATCCTTGAGGACACAAATCTTCTTTCAATCTCCAAGCATCATATCATAAAATCTCATTTTAGTCTCATCTATGTAAACCACAAATTAACCCAATACCTTACTAAAATCTTTCTTTCGAGCAGATTTGGCAACTAGAATTGAACCACAAATTTTCTTTCGAGTAAACTACATGAATCAAAACTAAATTGCAAGAATTTAGTCACTTCAATTGATCTCTTTTGAGCACCAATCAAAGATCTAGGGTAGGATAAAGTTGGCCACCTTAACCCATAAATTAACCCAATGCTAAATAACTCAAATCCAAGGATGAATTTAGTGAAATAGAGCAAGGCACAGACTACCTAAATTAAATCAACACCCAACTCCATAATCACACCCATAGAATTTGGGATTTTAGCCAAACATCATATAAGAAAAATAAAGTATACCACTGATGTTTTCATCCATAAAAGAGTTAAAAATCAGCAATAATATTTAGTACCCACGTTGAATTTAAACAACACTTGCACCAACTGAAGCATATTAGCTGGTTTTGGCAGGTTTGAAAGCCACGATAGGGCGTTTCGAATTCGTTTGATACCTTGTGCACACAAATGATATATGCAACCCTTAATTCATTATTCCAGAACCAATGGAGCAGTCAAAATTCCAATACGAGGTCATCTAGGCAAAAAGTGGGTCTCACCCCCAAACTCCATTTTAAGCCAAAATCCACAAGAGGCCTCATAATTAGCCTGAAAGCCTCAAGATCCAAACGAAGGTTTGTTCTAGACTAAACTCAACATTTCGGAGCTAATCGGTGCTTGCGAAATCCCATCTAAGCTTGTTTACTCAAATTGTTGACTAAAGTAAAACTTTGGCCTTAACATGAAAGTTAAAATGCCTAATCACACAAGCTCATATTGAAATCCTCAAGAGTTGTGCTGACCATGCTACTAACCTAAAGCGACCCTTACGAAGCTGATGGACTGATCAAAATTGGATTAAACCTTATCGTTCAAGGTTTGAAAGCTCCAAAACACTAAAACCCGTATAAAAATAAATGGAAAACCAGGTGACCAAACTATCAGTTCCAGCAAGCCATAAATGACTTGGGGTCACTATAGAAACACTCGAATTGATGAACAGAGGTCATAAATACATAAATGACCGGAAGGTCCTTAAACTGACATTTTAACTAAGTCACTACCAAAGGAATGTTTTTATTATTTGAGGGAAGGAATTGGTGTTTGTCACGAACATGCCAAGGAGGAGTGTTAGACAATTGGCATTTTTCTTCCAACTTATTGTTTTTAGTGTTATTTAGTTATTTCAGTTTACTTCATTCCTATTTTCTAGCAAAAGACTCCGTCAAAGTTAGTTGCTTAATTTTCTAAAGTTGGTGTCCCTTTATGGCTTATTAGTAGCACATTTTCTTATTCAGTTTCTATACACTTTGTAAGTGGCTACTTGTTATATTTTTCTTATATAATTTATATGTTCTCCATGTTAAAGATATCATGAAATTTTAATGAGTTCTTTGTGCTTTAATACTTCAATTCAGTATTAAGAGAGTCTATGTTTTAACATACATATAATAAGAGAACGAGGCACAAGCATCACCCTGGCCCGCATATTGTTGAATGAGTAATTAAGGACCGGTATTTCCTTTTGTGCTGACGGACCTAAATATTCACTCGCTATATCCTGAATTTTCACACACTTTGTGTGGGATGCAATCCACTGCCAAATGGACCCACTACTCTCATAACGTGTACCACTAGAAATTTCCCAATTCCCTGATGAAATATGAGGCTCGTGTGTCACTAAAAGTTGTGATGAACTGCTTGGTATCGGGCTGCACTATACTGATGTCACCCGCAATACAGTTTGCCTAGTTTATACCCTTATGAAAAACACTTGAATAAATAAATGGGTGTTTTTAAAATAAGTTATACGAAAGCCCAAGATCCACAGAGGGAGAAGATATGACTTATGGGGGTTGATCACCTGAATATGTAAAATTGTGGGGGTGCATGAGAAGGATTTGGATTAAATGGCGTGATTAATTAACATTTTGATGGATGTGGCCAAGACAAAGTGGACGGACACTTTTCATGGGCAAGCTCTCACTATGGCTGAGCGATATAGAAGGAATGAGTTGATCATGGCCCACATGTATGGTCGGAGATGTTGCACCATAAAAATAGCAGCCGAGTTTCCATATGAGAGAAGTTGTTTGAGGTTGAATATGAGCACCCTGAGAATGCTCTTGCCAAGGCACTCTTGGGATTGAGGACCAAGTTTTACGAGCACACGGAAGATGATGTACCCACAGATGATGATAAACAGTGCAGCGACTCGGCGGATAGTGATTAGATGATGATGTGGAATAACCTCTAGCAGTGGAGAGGCAGTGATGCTATGGAGGATTGATTAAGGAAGTTCTACACCCTATTTTTTTGTTATGTTCGATATTTATAGCACTAGGGACAATGATATGATTTTGGTGGGGTGTGATAGTTTCCCGTGAAGTTAAATTTTTTTGTTATGTATGAAGATTTTGGTTTAGATTCATTGGAGTTTGTTTTTGCTTCTTTGACAAAGGATAGTCCTTTTAAACCGTATAAGAAAATATTTTCTTTGTAGAATAAGTTAGTAGTCATAAATAGAGTGATGTCGCCCTATGATGAATAGATGGATGGATGATGACAATCTTAAGGGTGAATCTTTTTCAATGTGTCTGTCGTGTCAATTTTTTGTGCTATGGATGTATCACTTGATAATTGTTGAGTCATGAGAAAGCATGAGGTGAACTATGTTTAGAGACTTTTAAGCTCATTTGTTGATTCAAAATAATCTTAAGCTTAATATGAATTCTTGCATAGGTTAAACTTAAAAATTCTATAAGCTTAATATGAATTCTTGCATAGGTTAAACTTAAAAATTCTATAGTGATCCTGCCTGATTTGAACATCTGCAGAGTGAGGTAAGGTTTTGTGTATGTTGTGGTATAACATGATGTCTAGAACTTGCATGGAGTGTGTGTGTGAAGAAAAATATAAAGTACTGCTCTGTTTAAAAGATGATAATGGGTCGTTCTTGATTTGTCTTTGATAGATTATCCTCTTCACATAATTTATAACTACTAGATCCTTTGAGCCTGTAGCCGTTTGTCGATAGCAATGAAATTTGGCTTAACTTTTGTGTTGAATCCCTAGTTGTTGCACTTTGCTTCCTTAAGCATTGTAGCATGGATGTGACACATTCATTAGCGTTGAAAAAGGGATGGTTGGGTAAAATGAATTGATTGATTGTTGCCAAGTGAGGAAAAGTCCTCTTTGAAAGTATTGCGACATAAAATATTGAAAAATAAAATAAAATAATGAAATTACATGAATGAATCATTCGTACTGAGAAGGAGATACTAGTAAAGGAATGGTTGTCGAGGAGAGGGCTGAAATTTGAAAGATGGAAATAATGGGTAATGAAGTCAAAAGGTGTGAAGTGCTTATTGAACTGTACAACTCTATCGTATAGTATTCGTACCTGTCCCCTAGCCCACATTACAACCCAAAAAGTCCTATTGGATTATATGCGAGCATACTAATTTAGTGGACCATCACTATGGGCAAGACTATGGTGTATTATTTTTAGCATGCGAATTCGCTTGTGAGAGTGAGTGTGTTTCTATACTTACGTCCTTTAGTGAGATACATTGGGTGAATATGAGTCTTTCATGGTGAGAGTGCATGTTCAATGATGGATAGGTGATCTATGTGATATGCGAGTGAAATTCATGAATGTGAGTGGTATATCCAAAGTATGAATGTGTATGTGTGTTGAGTCGTAAGTTGAAGGCTTGTAGGCGCATGTATGGAATTGTTCGAGGACGAACAAAGCTTAAAATATGGGATAGTGATCTTGGATATATTTATATGCTTAAATGCCAAGTGAAACCTATTTTAGTTATATTTCCAAAACAAAATCTGGTATGTTTGTCGTTGTTTGGTCTTGTTCGAGTTATTTTTAATAAACAACGTGATTTGGTGTTGGTAGAATGGAAAAGCATAGAGAAGACATGGGAATCAAAATAAACGAGGTGAAAATGAGATATGTATTCCCTCAGTGTCGAGGAGCAAGGACATTTATTTCATCTATGAGAAAATTTGAACTAGTGAACACTGCAATGGGTCAGTGTCGCAGACCGTATTGCAAAGTAGGCTTAATTAGGAGCAAGGTCCACCTTGACTTTGTGTCGCGGACTTGCAAGCCAGGATTTTGAATAATTTTTTCAGATTATAAATAGACTCATATTTTTAGTTATATTATTATTATTTTTCTATTTTTTGGAGGAGAAGACTTGGATCATATTTCTCTGTAGTTTCTGGGGTTCATTCCCACTCTTTTTCATCTTTCAATCTCATGAATGACTATTAAAGATTCAAAGACAGTGAATCACATTATGAGTAGCTAAATCCCTTAGTTCTAGGATTGCGGATACAAATAATTGTATAGTATCAAATCTATGGATGAAGTTTGTTTATCATTGAAAGTTACTCTTCTGTTCTTGACTTTACTATTTTAATGCTTGATTACCATTAGAATAAACATATTATCTTTTCTTGAACTTGGGAGAGAAATAGACATATATATCTTATGAAACATGATAAAAGCTTAATGCTCCACAATTGGTTCAATCTATCCCTATAACACCTCGTATCTTAGAAAGACCAACCAACAATCATTTCAAAAGTTGTAGGTGCCACCTATGGACCGTAGGTGGGATCCGTGGTGGCCACTTGCAACCCCACTTCCAGAACCCCTAGAAAATTTGGCTAAGGGTCAGCCTACGCCAGGACCTACAGACCGTAGGTCAGACCACGGTCTATGGACCAGGGCTGTAGGTCAGACCGTCAGATTTGAACTCTTTGAAGTCGAACGACGACCGACCAAATGGACCATCGATCCATCCACGGTCTGTCGGTTGGCCCGACAGCTTTTAAGTCTGGGGTCGTTTGGTCTTTTCCTTATGCGTTAGACCCCTAAACTATGTCGTTTAACCTCTAAACTATGTGGTTTTTGTCAATTTTAGCCTAGCAACTAAATTAGAACCTAACCTAATCAATCATTCACCAAAAATTCATCGATCTTAGAGCAAAACAAGAGGAAAAAGTCGAGCAGCCCTAGTTGAAGAATGCAACAAGGTTTCATTAGTTCCAACCCCAAAATCGAAAGATTTCTCCGTGAAATTCATCACTAGGTATGTGGGATTTCACTAGTGGGTTCCTTTCACCCACTAGGTCCCTAGAATTTAATCAGATTCTTGATTCTCTACAACATGTTAGACATAGGGTTTCTAGAATTTTAGTAGATTATTATAAATTAGTTATTTTAATGTTCCTAATCAGATTATCATGTAGTACTATTGTTTTTGCCTAGATTCATGCATAAACTCAGAACCCTAGTTATGTAGTTCTTCTAGTTCATGAATTACATTAGCTAGGACAGATAAATAGATATACATGCCTCAGTTTTTGAATGTTTCATTAACAGATATAAATGTTGCATTTTCAGATTTGCATGTCACATTATTGAGCTATCCAGTTTACTTCAGTTATGCTATAAATTTCATATATTCAGTTAGTAGTAGGATTTAGACTGAGTTGGACTAGGGTCAGTCACCCTTAAGTGCCAGAACTATGTGCCGCCGTAGGTTATAAGTCCCCTCTGTGGGCATCAGTTTAGTGATCACGCCGGTCATGCCTATATACCTCTGGCAGGGTATTTGGGTCCTCTCAATGGGGCGTATACATCAGAATCCACATTTGGCTCATGTTGTTTTATGCCAGTTATTAGTAGCTCCCACATATAGATTCTAGTGTATTGACCAGGTTATCAGTTACAGTTCAACATTCTGTTTCAGCATGTTATAAACTTGGTCACTATATTAAGTTAGTCCATATTCAGCATGTTTAGTATATTTATCATGTTCAGATTATATCATTGCTCAGTTATGCTTTGTTCAGTTATATGTTGTATTCAGCTTTATTCTATCCTGAATTCTCGTTACCTTTCAAGTATTGATGCATACTCTGCGCTACATCTTTTCATGATGTAGGTTCAGGTCCTCAGCATTCAGATCACGCATAGATCGGTTCCCGATCTTCAGTTCAGCAGCTTCAGTGGTGAGTCCTCATATTTCGAGGACAAATGAAATGCTTCTATATTTAGTCTTTTCTTTTCAGTTCTCAGTATTTGCTAGAGTGTTGAGGCATGTCCCAACATCTCTAGTCAGTTAGAGGCTTTATTTCAGATTTTGGTCTTTTCTTTTCAGTTCTTAGTATTTGAGTATTAGTTCATTGTCTTAAACTCTTCTCAGATTTATATATATACAGACAATATTGGGTATTATCTATCATTTCAGTTTACCTTATGTTTAAGCTTCCGCACTGTATTTCTATTTCAATATATCTTTAAGTATGCTTATGATATGCCAGTAGGGTTTGCTTGAGTCACTTGTGATCCTAGGTCTCATGTTCGCGTCCTGGGGAAGGTTCGGGGGGTGATAAACTTGGTATCAGAGTCTTGGGATGTCTAAAAAGTTGCACTAAGTAGAGTCTTTTTCATGGGTGTAAAATGCACCACATGTAATGAGAAGGAGGCTGGAAGGTGTTTTAGGAAAACTTTATCTCTTGTTACTCTTATCGTGTGTAAGGTATAATCTAATTCCTCGTTTCTAACTTGACATTATGCGCATTCAGATCATGCCTCCTCGTAGAGCTTACGGAAGGAATGCTAATGCACGCAATGCTAATGCAGCTCCTCCAGTACCAGATCAAGAAGATTTGAATGTAGAGCTTTAGAATGCGATTCAACTTTTGGCTCAAAGTGTGACCAACCAGAACAACCAGCAGGTTCCAGTTCCTGCAAATACTAGTGGTGGATCAGTGGCAGACAGGATTCCTGATTTTGTAAGGATGAATTCACCTGAGTTCTTAGGATCGCATATTGGTGAGGATCCCCAAAACATCATAGATAAGGTCAAGAAGATCTTTGGAGTGATGCAAGTGATTGGTAATGATAGGGTAGAGTTTGCACCCTATCAACTTAAGGATGTAGATCACATCTGGTTTACTCAATGGAAAGAAAACAGGGGCACAAATGCAGCTCCTATCACTTGGGAATGCTTTATCTAAAGTAAAAAATGAGTGTTGAGTTTTATTTTTAGTTACTATAGTCATTTTTAAATTTAATAAGTTACCTAGTTTTAGGATGAATTTTAAATTTTAAATATTTGTTAGGTTGTTTTTAATTGTTGAGATTATTTTGCCTTTTTTGATGAATACCAAAGGAAGATCTGATAAAATATGTGATCTAAAAACGAAAAATTACATGGATGGGATGGAGAAGAAGAAGCGGGAAGAGAATTTTTGTGAACCGCAGAGCTTTGAGATAGTTTGTTGCCTATGTAAAATGATACACATGGTTTTCTAGGGGAAGTGGAAATACGGGTTTTAAGGAAATAGGAAAGAAATCGAGTAATGTTTTGTATGAACTGTTGATGCTATGTTTGTTATCTTCTTGTTGTCTTCTAAACTATAGAATTGCAGGGTTTTGATTTTCCATACATTTGGATGTAACATGCTTAGATTTTTTTGATATTCTATACACCGTAATGCAACATATATATTTCATCAAGTGAAAAATTATTGAGAATAGTGGTACTTAGCATACAATTATCTAATAAGGACATTAGTTAGTTAGCTAATCTATTTTATATTCCATTAGTTAGTTGAGGAGTTACTTAGTGGACTAAGTTGACAACTGGCTTAACAACCTTGACAAACTTGTAAATATGTATGAGTTTATTCTCATTTTGAGACATACTGAATAATATAGATAAAATTTTCCCAATTCAATTCTTTCACTAAATTCTAAATGGTATCAGAGCTATGAATCCATGAGATTCATATTCACAATTAATTCGATCGAAAACCTTCAAAGCATCCATTGATTGAGCTAGAAGAAGAAGACATTGATAATAGAAGAAAGGGCAGCAGTTGGAGTTTCCACTGATAATCTTGATGGAATAGAGAAGAATCAAAATCATCTGTTATATCTTCATCCCTCTGACACTCTGGGCAGTGTATTGACCTCAGTAGAGCAGGGATTGAAAATTACTCACTGTAGAGCAGATCATTGATGATTAATCTTTGTGCAAAGAGCAATCAGGGATTTGTACTTGGAACTTGTCGCAAATATGATTACAAACCTGAATTGGAGGAGCAATGGGATAAATGCAACGCATTCATGTTAGCATGGACTATGAACATTGTATCAAAGAAATTATTGAGTGGAATCGTATATGCATCAGAAGCAACAATGGTTTGGGTAGATCTGAATGAACGTTTCAACAAGGTTGATGGATCTAGATGTTATCCGCTTTATCGTGAAATCTGCACAATTAATAAAGGTGATTTGACAGTTTCAGGGTATTTTACTAAATTGCGTCTCCTATGGGATGAGTTTGACGCATTGGTTCCACCTCGTTCTTGTAATTGTGATAAATCGAAAGTGTCTATTGATCATCTGCAATTCTTGTGATTATTTGCTTTTTTGATGGGCCTGAATGAGTTGTACAGTCATGCGAGGAGTCAGATTTTAATGATGAATCCATTACCTAGTGTAAGCAGCGCTTATGCCATGATAACATCTGATGAAAGTCAGCATATGATAGTTGATTCCAGAATTGGTAGAGATATGCATGAATCTAAGGCTCTATATGAAGGAGGGGGGAATGATCTAATGATGCATTCTGGCAGGGGGAAGAATGGCTGTTCCTCTCAGGAATCTCTAGCTTTGTATGGTGGACAAGGAGGACGAGGAGGTCACACAAATACTGGAAATGGTAACTACGATTATGCAAATTCTAGAAATGGTAACTACAACAATCCTAGATAGAAGAAGAATTGGCACTAGGTATGTGACTATTGCAAACTACATAGTCACACCAAGGACATATGTTTTAAGCTCGTTGGCTATCCTGCTGACCGGAAGTTCAAGAAGAAATCTGGTCCAAATTCAGGAATAATGAATGCTGGAAGAGGAGCAGCAAATCATGCTTACATTGACAAAGAATTTAGGGATGATTTTGAAACTGTGCATACATGTCATGGCATGATCCATTCAGGACAAGGACCAAGTAGCAGCAATTCTGGTGGAACTGATAATTCTCAATTAACAAGACAACTGAATTGCTCTGTGAATTTTTTCCCTGGGTTTTGTGTATTTCAGGACCTCTTAAATGGAAGGGTGAAGGGGATTGGTAAGGAGAATGATGGTCTCTATTATCTTCCCACTCATCTTCCAGAAGAGATCATATCTTCTGAGCAAAGTTTATTGGCACATACCAAGCATTCAGAGGTCTTACTTTGTCACAATAGACTTGGAAACCCCTCAATAAAAGTGTTACACCTTTTATCTTTGCTTAGGAATAATGATGATAAAGACATTTGAAACAGTTGTCCAGTTTGTCCTCTTACCAGAAAGACTGGACTTCCATTTCCTTCAAGTATGTCTAGAACAAATTCTATTTTTGATTTGATTCATATAGATGTATGGGGACAATATAGATGTCCTACTCATGATGACAAATTTTTATGATCATTCAAGAATGACTTGGTTGTTTCTTATGAAATTCAAATATGATGTTTTTTTTCTATTCTAAAGTGTTTCATTACTATGATTAAGACTCAGTTTAATAAGGTTGTTAAGAAAGTTAGATCAGATAATGGGACTGAGTTCCTTAACAAGGATTGTAGATCATTATTTGAAAGTTTTGGCATGGTTCATGAGACTAGTTGTCCTCATACCCCTCAATAGAATGGGGGTGGTTGAAAGAAAGCACATACATATCCTTGAGCTAGCAAGGGCTCTCAAGTTCAAAGGTTCCCTTCCAATAAGATTTTGGGGTGAGTGTGTATTAGCAGTTGCTCACTTGATCATTAGGTTCCCAACCACAGTATTGCAGGGCAGTCACCTTATGCTACATTCCATGATCACCAGCTTGATTTAACTCATTTGAGAACCATAGGTTGTTTATGTTATGCTATAAAGCCTGTTAAACCTAATAAATTCTCAACTAGAGCTGAAGTTTGTGTCTTCATGGGCTACTTATCTAATCAGAAGGGTATATTGTGTATAGTCTGCACCAAAGAAAGTTGATGGCATGTAGAGATGTAACCTTCAAGGAGGATGTTTTTCCATTTGCTGCACAGAAGGGACATCATTATATCCCTTTATTTGCTCCACAGAAGTTTGATATTGAAGCAAGTGATTTACATGTTATGACAAATGATCCAGAAGTTCTGATTGATGATGTTAAAACAGTGGGGCATGAAGATATTTTTGGAAAATAAATCAGGAAGTGATGTTGTATGTGATGAATTTGATGCATCCTTAGAAATCATCCCTATTGACAGTGTAGTCAGTAAAGCACCTCTAATTAACCATAGTATAAGACATTCCACCAGAACAAGTAGTCCAACAGTATGTTAAAAAGACTATGTCACTAATGTCACTATTCCTAATCATCCTTATTCCATGGCCAACTATATTACCTATAAACATTTGTCCCCTAGTTATCAAGCTTTCCTTAGTAAATTTTCTTTTGATGTTGAGCCTAGATGTTATGAAAAAACCATTAAAGATCCCAGATGGGTGGTAGCTATAAAGGAAGAAATCAAAGCATTGGAGGAAAATGGAACATGGTAGGTTGTGAAATTGCCTGAGCACAAGTCTGCTATTAGCTGTAAGTGGATGTTTAAGATAAAATATAAAGCAGATGGACAGATTGATAGGTACAAGGAAAGACTTGTTATAAAAGGTTATAGCCAAACAGAGGGTATTGACTATCAGGAAGCATTTTCTCCTGTAGTCAAAATGGTTACTGTAAGATCCAGCATTGCAGTGGTTGTAGTTGAGAACTGGCCTATCTACCAAATGGATGTGTTTAATGCCTTTTTGCAAGGTGACCCGTTTGAAGAAGTGTATATGGACTTGCCTAAGGGATTTGAACTGGAGACAAGCACTATGTATGCAAACTTGTTAAGTCTTTGTATGGCCTCAAGCAGGCATCCAGGCAGTGGAATGCCAAGCTTACTAAAGCATTGTGTAATTCAGGTTACAATCAAAGTTGGTTGGATTACTCAGTATTCCCCAAAAGGAGTATTGTTGGTTTAGTGATCATTTTAGTATATGTTGATGACTTATTAATCACCGGAAGTGATCCTGCATTAGTTAGGGCTACAAAACAAGTGCTACACAATCATTTTTAGATCAAGGACCTAGGAGAGTTGAGATATTTCTTAGGTATTGAGTTCTGTAGATCTCCCACCTTCATAGTGATGAATCAAAGAAAATATGCCTTGGAGTTGATTATTGAGGCTGGGCTTGCTGGTTCACAACCTATTTCTACTCTTCTAGAATGCAACCTGAAACTCACTTCAGCAACATATGACACCAATATCAATGATCCATTGTTTCAGGATGTTAGCAAATATCAAAGAATGGTAGGAAAGCTGCTCTATTTGACCAACACTAGACCTGACATTGCATTTACTGTCCAGAATTTGAGTCAATACATGCAACAACCCAAACTCTCACATTGGAATGCAACATTGAGAGTCATGAAGTACATCAAGGCCAACCCTGGATTGGGCTTACTTATGATTTCCCATAAAGACCTCATATTGAAAAGATTTTGTGATGTAGACTGGGATGCTTGCCTTAGCACTAGAAGGTCCATGACTTGGTATTTGTTGAAATTTGGTAATTCTCTCATTTCTTGGAAATCCAAGAAGAAAAATACTATGTCACGAAGCTCTGTAGAGGTAGAATACAGGAGTTTAGCTACTTTGACAGCAGAAGTAGTCTGGGTTACAAGCTTATTCAAGGAGTTATAGGTGGATTTGTGCACTCTCACCATCATTCATTGTGACAGCAAGGCAGCTATTCAAATTGTTGCTAACCCAGTCTTCCATGAGAGAACTAAGCACATCGAAATCGACTGTCACTTCATTAGGGAAAAGGTGTAACAGGGCTTGATCAAGACCAGCTACATTCCCACCAAAGGCCAACAAGCAGATCTGTTAACCAAGGCTCTTGGTCAATCTCAACATGATTTTTTTTTCCAAGCTTGGAGTTCTGAACATTTTCAGTACATCCAGCTTGAAGGGGAGTATTTAGAATAGTGGTACTTAGCATACAATTATCTAATCAGTACGTTAGTTAGTTAGCTAATTTGTTTTATATTCCATTAGTTAGTTGAGGAGTTAGTTAGTGGTGTAAGTTGACAGTTGGCTTAACAGCCTTGACACACTAGTATATATGTATGAGTTTATTCTCATTTAGAGACATACTGAATAATAGAGAAAATTTCCCCAATTCAATTCTTTCACTAAATTCTACAACAATAATGACGAACAAGGGATGTCATTACTTTTCAACATTTGTCAGTCAGACAAATTAGGCATTTGATATTAGAGCCATGTCCAGAAGGTTGTGAAGAGAAACAAGTTAGTACATGACATTTTTTTAAGTGAGAAGTCTTGTAGAATTAGCTCATTAGCATTAAAATAAGCTACAACATTTTACTGATATCAGAACTAGATAGTTATGATTCACCAATATCAATAATAGACTCTTTTACACCAATTCAACCATGTGATCACTTCAAAATCAAAGATGTCTTGTTTTGAATATTAACATGTCAATATGGAATTTGTGTGCAATATGTGGTAATCAAATGTCATCAACAATAAGACCTTCAAGTGTTTCCATCATCATCCTATTAGGTGCTTTCTAAGATAATGCTGACAACAACAAATTACCATCTATTGTCCACTTGTTTTCTCATTTCACCTAGAGATGATGGAGAATGCTAGCATCCAGTACGACAACATCTTTCGTCTCGAAAAGATTACATGATTTAATTTGGTGAAAAAATAATCTATTATTGGTATGATAGAGAATATAACCATTTAGTTCTGTTGAAATGAAAATGACAACCACAAATAATGATGAGGCAGTGTCATATGGATTATCACTTCAACAATAAATGTGCTTCCATAATAATTATTTGCCAAGTAGCTTGATGTTTTAAGAGACTTCTATACATGAATATCTTCCTTTAATGGTGTTCTATATGGCATAATTAACACCTTACATAATTCTCCAATCACATCTTCCACAAAGTAGGCAACTGGAATTCTAGATTATAGTCATCTTACCCAATCTCTCCCTTGTCAGCAGTCTTTCATGCATAACGAATCAACTAATGAAGTTGTGCTTAGGGATATTGAGCTTACTCTATAATCCTATCCACTAGGGACATGTTGTCCCTTTCCCACATCTCCATTTATATCCATTCTTTATGGATTATTTCCCTATTGCCTATTGCCTATTGCCATCCATTTCCAACCATTCCTGCCTTAAAATTTCTTTGATACTATGAATTTTCTTCCAATAACAGCAAGTGTCTTGGCTCGGCCGAAGCTTCAACCAATCTTCATTCCTCTGATATATTTGATTACCCCACTTAACCCACTGGATGTCTGCCTTTCCTGCCACATTTCATACATAATTTGCTATTGCTGCCTCATTCCACTTTATGCATTATGGTATTCCAAGTCCCCCTTCTGTCTTGGACGTTCATACTCTTACCAATGCTATTAGTGGTGCTCGATTTGTGTACATATGTCCGCTCCATATAAAGTTTCTGCATATCGTTGTGGTGTCCTTCATAACTTTTTTTGGTAGTAGAAATATTGATGCCCAGTATGAGTGCATGTGTAGTAATGCTGAATTTACTTAAAACACTCTCCCAACATATGAGAGGTTTCTTGATCCCTATGTCCTTACTCTCGAGGTTAGTGTATCTACCAGTAGCTCACAATCCCCCAATGAGAGACTTTTTTCTAATATAAGTACGCCTAAGTACCTAAGAGTAATTTACCTCTTGCATAGCTTGTCTCCACACACTGGTCCTCCAGTGTTTGTTTCTCCATGTTTGCTGAGAAAATATTCGATTTTGAATCATTGGTTGTTACTCTTGAGACTTCAGAAAATGACTTCAATTCTCTTAGCATCATCAGTATTGCTTGGTATTCCCCTTTGCTAAACATTAACATGACATCTACGAAAGACACACGATTAAGTCACATGCCCTTACATTCAGGGTAATATTTACATCTCATAACTATTGTGAGGTATTCCATACAAACTACAAATAGCAGTGGGGATATCGGATCACCATATTCCCATTTTCCCTACTATGCATCTATACACACCACCATTTAGTGTGATATTGTATTGTGTAGTTGACACTCACTCCACTATCCAACTAATGAATTAGTGCGGGAAATTTATTACATGCATCATTTCATTCAAAAATTACCATTCCACATTATCATATGCTTTTCACAAATCAATCTTTATTAGGCAGCTTTTGGTGGTATTTTTCCTAATGTAAAGTCTGATAGAATCCTGACGTATCAATATATTCTGCGCAATGGATCTGTCAGCAACAAACACATTCTAGTTGATTGAAATTATGTCTGCCAAAACCTTCTTCGGTCTACAACATACATCAAGGGCACTACTGATGGTGTTCCTAAGATTGTTTCGAAAGACTTTACTGATGGTGTCCCACAGACCACTTTGGAGGCGCACATAGTTGCACCGGGGTCCCTATTAGTGGACCCACATGCTACTATCTAGCTCTTCATTGCTTAGGCATGTAACACCTCAGATTTGAGGTAAGTAAGATTTCAATCCTTCAAAAAATCTGGTGCCAAAACCAACAGATGCCACTAATAGTCTGGCGTCTCACACACGGACCGTAGGTAGGCTCATGGTTGGCCAGTCCAACTTTCCAAAAATGTCAAGTTTCAGTACTTTATCAACGGTTCACCAAGATGGCGCATCATTCAATGCACAAACCATAAATAGGTTCCGTAGGTGAGTCCCTGACTTATAGAAATTTTGAGGTCGAGAGTTGGGAACCATCGTGGTCCACGGTCCGTCAATGGACCCATGAGCCGTAGGTGTGGTCTGTGAGTTGATCAATTGACCGTAGGTCAAGGTTGTCGGTGAGCTTGATAGTTATTTTCTTAAGGGCTTTTGGGTCTTTTCGAAATTATTCTAGCCTAATACTATGTCGTTTCACCCTTCAACTAAAGCCCTATATAAGTGTTTTTAACCCCAAATTTCTCTGAATTGAAATCATTCTCTTAAATTTCTAAAAGAAGAACAAGTCTTCCTCCCCAAAATATTTCTCTCTCTAGAAAGCTTGAAGAAGAAGGACACAACCTAGGGTTTCAAGTCAAGCCTCAACTTACACCATTGAAGTCAAGATCTTGGCATAGAGGTATGATAGTTTTCATCCATTGATCCCTTTCCTCCATGGAGTTCCTAAATTCTCCAATTTACAAAGTAAGAAATCCTCAATTGAGATAGGGTTTTCTTCCATGTCATGCGTTCCTTTCAATGTTGATTTACTTGATTGATTTATGAACTTTTATACATGAATTGATATAATTTCATGATTTTAAGATGAATCCCCATGAACCCATGTCCATCCCATGTTTTCTAGATATTGATGATTGAAAGTGGGTTTTGAACTATGAAATGTGAATTATGGAATTATGTGTGTTCTTATGGAATTGATGAGATATGATGTAGATTTCTTTGAGAGTAAAAGCATATATGTGGTTGTTGTGGTTAATTTTTGTAAAAGGATTGCTCTCATGACTACCTCATGCATGAATGTGAAAGGTTTCCTCACACAATGGATTCTAAGGTTGAAAGGTCTTCTCACCTAAAGTTAATCAAAGTTAAGGATTTATTATAATGAAACCTAGTTTGGATTAGTTACTTAATTGTACCTTTCAATGGATGTCATGACTTAGCGTGTATTTGCAATATGACGTGCCCATCCATTGAAAATAAATACAAATAAAGAAAATAACTATTCTGTGGAATTTACACTTAGCACTGACATGATGTTGAGATTGAAGCTCTCCTGTTAGTAGAGGTCGGGTTTCTAGTAGCAATCTCCTTATCCCATACCTATGTGACCCCATAGAATGATTGTCTTAGATAGACATTAGCTAGTGGATCCACATAAGCTAGAAGTTCATGGTCTTACCTTGGTAAGTAGGGCACCCCTTTTCGGTGTCAGGTAGACACCAGATTCCGTGTTGATAGCTCACATGGTTTTATATCTCGGTCAAAGGTAAATCTCCCACAATAATAAACTAAGGTTACTTCAAGAAGTATCTCGCATTTATTTTTAAGATGATGTCTAATTGCATTGACCATGTTTTATGACTTATGTCTTCTAAACCTTTTTATATCATGTTTTAGCTTGGTCATTGCATCGCATGATGATATCCCTCTTTAAGTATGCTTTCAAATGTTTTATGCATGACTATCATACTTGGTACATATTTGTACTAACGCATACTCTTACTAATATTTTCCCCAAATGTAGGGTCTGACCTTTCAGACTCGCACTTTTGCGGCTAGGGATCTCACGTAGAAGGTTGAAGATTGGTGAATCCTCATCACCCGAGGACCGAGCTTTGGTTTCCCTTTTGTCTTTACTTAAAGTTTTGGAAATTGATGTACGGGCTATGCCCCGATCAATCTTATGTACTAAATGGCTTTGAGACGATGTTTAGACTTTCGCTTTTTTGTATAAACTTTTATATGTTGAAACTATCTTTTAAATATTTATTATTTGATAATCGTGTATGATGAATGCTAAGTGGCTTATATGGGGACTTTTGGGGTCTTGTACCCTAGGGGTACCTTGGGTCGTGCCAAACTTGGTATCAGAGCACAAGTTTTAGAAAGGTCTAGAAAGTCTCATAAGCCATGTCGAGTAGAGTCTTGTTCATGAGTGTGAAGTGCACCACATTTATGAATGAGAGGCTATAAGATGTTTAGGAAACTTCACTTCTTCGTTAATCTAAAGTCATGCGATAGAGTTTAACTTTATAATGTCTCTCTCCTAATCCCTATATGATGCTCTACAAGATATGGCAACTCGAAGGGCATATGCTAGAAGGAATGTGGGAGAAAATGTGAATTAAGAGGCTCCTCCTTAAGCTCCTCAAGTTTCGGTCGACCCTTTGGCCGAGCAAGTGGCTAATACAGAGTTTAGGGCTATTTTTCATGTATTGGCTCAAGCCGTGATGACCTAAGTCAATAGGTAGGTTGCGGTCCCCGTGAACCCAAATGTGGGTATGACGATATCTAGAGTGAGGGACTTCACTAGAATAAATCCTCCGGAGTTTCATGGTTCTAAATTTGAGGAAGATCCTCAAGAGTTCATTGATGAGGTTTACAAGGTGTTGATAATCATGGGAGTGACGCCGGTGAAAAGGAGGATTTGTCCGCTTATCAACTTAAGAGTGTTGCTCAAAGAAGGGAGAGCGGAAGATGCGGGTCCTCTCGATTGGGAAAAGTTCAAAGTTGATTTCCTTGATAGGTTCTTTCCCCTTGAGATGAGAGAGGCAAAGGTTCTCGAATTCATCAACCTTCGTCAAGGAAATATGCGTGTGGAGGATACTTTAAAGTTCACACAATTATCTCGATATGATCCTACTATGGTTGCCGATCCAAGGGAAAGGATGAGTTGTTTGTTTCGGGTGTGTCTGAGATGATAGTTAAGGAATGTCGTACCGCTATGCTTATCAATGGTATGGACATTTCTCACCTCATGGTTCATGCTCAAAAAATTAAGGAAAAGACTAGGGAGGCAAAAAGGGCTAAAACTGGTAATGGTAACTTCTCACACTCAAGGTCCGATGGACATGGTCATTATAAATTTTGACAAAGGTTTTCCGGCCAAGGTTCATCCAATGCTCCTCCTAAGTTCAATAAAGATAGGGTGTCTAACCCTAAGCCTCAAGGAGGGAATGGTAGTGGATCTTTGTTGCCTACGTGTACTTGTGTTATGTGTGGAAGAAAGCACGAGGGTAAATGCTTAGCCGGCATAGATGGTTGCTTTTGTTGTGGAAAGAGTGGTCGTAAAATAAGGGATTGCCAAATACTTGCGGCTAACAGGGGAAGGTAAACAAGCTCCGTCTAGTGGTTCGGGTTCTAGTGCCGCAAAGCAAAAACTGATTCTTGATTAATTTAACTTTTATCAAATACACTTCATCCAATTCTAAGTGAAAATGATCGTTAAGCAATATAAAACCCAATAAATTAGTTGGGGTCGAATCCCACAGGGAGTTGTACGTGTTCAAATTCAATCAAGAAGTACGAATGTGATCTAAATAGATATAGGAATAGATATTATCAAAAAAGACATGAAGAAAATTAAAAGGGGTGAGACGAATGTCATATGGGGGGGTTTTGATTTGCAATTATCAACTACAACGCAATCACAACAATTTTAAATAACAATAAGGAGAGGAATTCTCAGGATGTGATCGATTATAGGCAAATTTCGATATATGGGTAATTGAAACTACTAGTAAACAACTAAAACTCAGTGGGTAGGCTAGACTATAACGGAGATAGTTTTCTCTCAAACAACTATCCCGAATCAGGTGATTTCTTTCAAACATCAACAAGCATAGCAATGAAGAACAACCCACACCTTAATTCATCCACTCATTCGAGCTAGATGGGTAGGATTGGGTTTAGGATTCATTCTCTTGAGCTCAACCCAATACCTACAAACCATTAATCAATAGTCTTAGTTCTAAAATCTCTCTCTCAAGCAAGCTAAGACACAAGGTTAGAATTGCATTTGCAACTACAATTCATAAATTAAGCCACAACTATTGATTAAACCCACTTCAATATAGCATTTAAACTAGTAATTAACAATACCCATAAACTAATTCAACCGATATTCACATGATCACACCCCAATAATTGGGGTTTTAGCTAAACATCATAAAAAGGTAAAACGATTACCAAATCGATTAGCCATCCACTGGGTAAAAGTAATTGTCACACCCTGAGCCTACACCCTGGGTGGGACTGGCACTCGAGAACCATTATTGGCCCCAAGCAAACCCTTGGTCTGGCTTAACTCTTAGCGGAAGAATTAAATAACAAGAAAAAGTCTCAAAGGATAACTCATGCAATAACTTAAGAAATATTAGACTAGACAAAGTGGAAACTCAAGTCTTAACATAAACAACTAAAAATAGAAAGATTAAAGAACTATAAATATTCGTCTATGAAGCCTCTAAAACTATGATGGATGCCGGGACAAGACTCCTGATCATCCTAACAATTGAACTAACAAAGAAATAAAAAGGGAATCCTTTGAAAAGCAAGGAGGCTCACCAACTGACTCTGAGTGCTCAACTGGATCAATGTGGCGTTGGATGTTGATCCTTGTTACCTGTATCTGTATCATAAAATGATGCAGGCTAAATGGCATCAGTACATTGAATGTACGAGCATGCGAGGGGAATTCTAAAAAATACATAAGCTTGAACTAGAATCTAAAAGAAATACTTACCTCAAATTTACTCAAATTCATGGATACAAAACTCAAATGCAGAATTAAACAACATTAAAGATGCAGTTTATATGAAGCATTTAAAACAGTAAGAAACAACTCAATATACATAGGTAATTAAATAATATAACTTTGTGGGAGTTTTTCTAGCCGAGAACCAATCACTATGAGTTATGAGATGATACAGTGTCTCGCCCATGCTGCTAGAACTTTCCTATAACTTGTCGGGATATAGAACGCCTCAACTAAGTGGATCCACTAGTATATTCTAAAAATCACTAAGGAATCATCTAAAAAGTATGACCCTTTCTTCCCACGATGGCTACATGGTTTATAGAGACATTAGGTTATCATGAACTCGTCCCGATATCGGTTCTCAATACTACTCCCAAAATATTTAGCTCATATGCTTTGAAAACAAAAACTCTTTCTATGGTTTGAGATAATTACTCAAAAACAAGCTCAAAAGGTCTCTTGGAAAATAGTGTTTCCTCTCTTGTTTAAATGTGAAAACATTTACTCTTTGGGAATACTTAGTTCCTATATACTCTTTTTGAAGAAATGAACTTCATTTGTTACTCTTACTTAACTCAAAACTCAAGTCTTAAAACAAGTTTAAAACATTTGCAAAAGACTTCTTGAAAAGACTCTATGAACTCTCTAGACTTGGCTCTTAACTTTCCTTGAATTTGAATTTATGGATTCAAGGTTATGATTCATATTTATGGATGATTTCTAGGTGCTTAGAAGTCATTTACAGCAGTTAGAATCAATAGGAAGTGTTAATATACACTTTAGAAGGACTTAAATGGGCTAAACGATTAAAAACTGGTTGGGGCGGATGAACATTGTCACGCACCGAAGCTACCCCCAAGACGCGGACAGGGGACCTAGGATCACGAGTGACCCCAAGCTAACCCTGTTGGCATATCATAAGCATACTAAAGATAGACTGAATCAATAAATATTGTGCGGAAGCTAATCATGAAATAATCTAAAATGATGGGGAGTAACCATACTAAATCTAAATATATAAATACTGAGAGTTTCACAACAACTGAAAAGTCAAACTCAAATACTAAAGCTAATTCTAACTATGCCTGAAAATAAGCCTCTAACTGACTAGAAGTGTTAGGACATACCCGAGCTAAATCTAGTAAAGACTGAAAACTAAAGACTAAAGCAAAGGAAAATAATCATGTCAATCATCCTCGAAGAATGAGGACTCACCACTAATGCTGCTGAACTGAAGATCGAGAACCGATCTATGCGTGATCTAGAAGCTGAGAACCTGAACCTACATCACGAGAAGATGTAGCGCAGAGTATGTGTCAGTACTTAAAAGGTACTGAGCATGCATGATAGAGTAAAGCTGAACAATAATCATAACTGAACAAACATATAACTGAGCAATGATATAAGATAGTCATGATACTAAACTGAGAATACTGAATATGAACTAACTGTATGCAATCACCAAGTTTATAACATGCTGAAACTAAAATTTGAACTCTAACTGATAACATGGGAAATGCAATAGAATCTGACTGTAAAGAGCTAATAATAACCGACATAAAACCACATGAGCTAAATGTGGAGTCTGATGTATACGCCTCATCGAGAGGACCCAATATACCTTGCCAGAGGTATAGAGCCATGACTGGCATAATCACTAAAACGATTCCCACATAGGGGACTTACAACTTATGGGGCACGTAGTTCTAGGACTATTCGAGTACGTTGAACCCTAGTATAATCGGTATTAAGATACTCCCAATTGATTATGTAATTAACAATTTATAACTGAATTTTTGTAATAAGGATAGCTCAAAATACTGACATGCAAAATCTGAGAATGCAACAATTATAACTGATAATGTGACATTCATAAACTGAAGCATGTATATCTGAAATAACTGACCTAGCATATGTAATTCATGAACTAAAGAAACTACATGGCTAGGGTTCTGAATTTCATACAAGAAATGAAGCAATAACGTGATAATCTGATTTGGATAATTCTGACAGCTAAAACCCAACAATTTCTAACTTTCAAGAAACCCTAGGTCTAGATCATATCCAAGGAATCAAGATTCTGACTGAAATCTAGGGACCTAATGGGTGAAAGGAACCGACTAGTGAAATCCCACATACATGGTAATGAAATTCATGGAGAAATCTTTCGATTTCGGGGTTGGAACTAATGAAAACTTGATGTGTTCTTGAGCTAGGGTTTGGTCGACTTCTTCTCCTCTTTTGTTCTAAGATTGATGAATTTTTTTTTGTGAATGATTGATTAGGGTAAGTTCTAATTTAGTTTCTAGGCTAAAACTGACCAAGACCAAAACCACGTAGTTTAGGGGTCCAATGCATAAGGAAAAGACCAAACGACCCCTGACTTAAAAGTTGTCTGGGTCACTAACGGACTAGGCCGATGGACCGTGGATGAACCTACGCTCTGTCCTGACAACCGTTGATGGAGGTTCTGTGACCGAAAGCTGATGGTCTGACCCACAAGACTGACCATGAACCATGGCCTGACCTACGGTCTGTAGGTCCTAGTGTGGGTTGACCCTTAACTGATTTTTTGGAGGGTCCTAGGAGGGGGGTTGCACGTAGTGAACCACGGACCACAAGAACGGACCGTGGGTCGCCCTACGGTCCGTGGATGGCAACCGTGAGTTACACCTGCAACTTCTAAAAAATCTTCATTTTGGTAGTTCTAGCATACGGGGTGTTACATTATCTCCCCCTTGGGAACATTCGTCCTCCAATGAAGACTAACTAGCTGGTTAGGGAGGAAAAGAGCTGCAAACCCTGCCACTAATTACTAGAAACTGATTTATGACAGAACTAAGTTCCAAGGACATGCAAATATGTTGAAAATGCAAGTACAAACTGAAGAAGCATGATACTAAGACTGAATCTACGCATGAATGACTGAAAAACTGAAGAGGAACTATTACCTCAAGCTAGAATGGAGGAAAGAGATGAGGATACTTGGCCTTTATGGATGCTTCTGCTTCCTTAGTAGCTCCCTCTACAGACTGACTTCTCCACAAAACCTTAACTGAAGCGACTTCTTTGTTTCTCAACCTTCGAACCTGTCGATCAAGGATTTCAACTAGTACCTCTTCATAAGTGAGACTATCCTTGATAACCACAATTTATAAAGGTACAATAGATGTAGGATCACCCACACACTTCTTCAACAACAAAATGTAAAAAACCAGATGCACTACTGTCACGACCCGGGATCACCCCCTAGTCGTAACCGGCGTACTCGACCTCGAAGAGGTCTAATACAAGCCTCTTAGCATTCATTCATCGCATAGACACTAAAACCATAAGGAATTAAA
>JAJOOR010028092.1:0-19341 GCA_036250505.1 Solanum acaule | reverse complement strand
CTTGATTATGCTTATCGCTTATGGTCATTTTAATTGCTTCCGCGACCAATGATGTGTAAGATACGCTATGAGGCTTGTTTGGGGTTCCTTCGGGTTCCCCATTCGCCGGTCACGTCTAGGCCCTAGGCTTGGGTCGTGACAGCTGAACTTAGTGAATAATTGTCGATCTTTGAGATTTTGCAGAACAAATCTTAGATGAGTCGCATGCTCCTCCTAATTCCTAGAGTACATGAGGATATCATCAATAAAGACGGTAACGAACAAATCCAAACACTTCTTGAACACCCTGTTCATTAAGTCCATGAAAGCTGCAGGAGCATTTGTTATTCCAAAAGACATAACTACAAATTTATAATGACCATGCCGAGTTTTGAAAGGTGTTTTTGGGATGTCACTATCTCTGACTCTGGGCTGATGATACCCAGATCTGAGGTCTATCTTCAAAAAATTACTAGCACCTTGAAGTTGGTTGAATAAGTCATCAATCCTGGCGATAGGGTACTTATTCTTGATTGTGACTTTGTTCAACTGACGAAAGTCAATGCACATTCTAAGGGAACCATCTTTCTTTTTCACGAACAACACTGGAGCACCCCATGGAGAGATATTGGGTCTTATGAAGGCCTTATCTAGAAGGTCTTTCTACTATTCTTTCAATCTCTTAAGCTCAACTGGAGCCATTCTGTAAGGAGGAATCAAAATTGGTTGGATATTTTGAAGGAGATCAATTCCAAAGTCGATTTCCCTTTCAGGAGATACTCTGAAAACACTTCTCGAAACTCATTTACTATTGGGACTGACTCAAAAGTTGGGGTTTCAGAGTTTGAATCCTTAACCCGAACAAGATGATAGATGTACCCTTTCGAAATCAACTTTCTAGCCTTAAGGTAAGAGATAAATCGACCTACAGGCAGTGAGCTACTACCCTTCCATTCTAAGACTAGCTCATTTAAAAATTGAAACTGAACGATCCTAGTTCTACAATCGATTGCGGCATAACATGAATGTAACCAATCCATGCCTAGAATGATATCAAAACCTACCATTTCTAACTCTACAAGATTTGTTGAGGTGACTTTCTAAGAGAGTTTCTGGATTGACACCGAAGTTTACTGTTGTATATGGAGTTACAAAGGAAGAGTAGCCCCTGGATCTAATAATGCGTAGACATCTAAATGAAATACTTGTAACGTACCAGTGACCACATCAAGAGAATCTTCATGGTATGGGACATCCTTGAGAGCATACAACCTGTTCTAACATTGATCGCCAACTGTACCAGATGAAGAACCCTGCTGAGTTGGATGACCTACTGGTGTTGCTGGAACTGTAGGTTGAGCCCTATTATTGTTGCCTCCTTGCTCCTGCATAGCGGAAGGGAAATCCTTAAACCTATGGCCATACTAACCACACCCAAATCATCTTTCATTGTCTGCAAGACCCTTGCTCGGATGGTTCTTACCACACTTTGGACAAGTTGGAAAGGTCCTAAATTACTCCGTTGAGACTTAGAGCTTGATGCCCTACCTTTCTGATCCTATTGAAACATGGGGGATGGAGCACTAGCTGATGAAGTTTCTCGAGAAGAAGATCTCTACTGAAAGTGTGAGCGATTTCCACCACCCGATTTCTGCTGAGAGTATTCATAGTTCCCTATTCTAGCTTTCTTGTTTTCCTTTTCCATTTCCCTCAGCTTATCTCCCTCAACCTGCTGAGCATGAGCCATAAGTCTAGAGATATGCATATCCTCTAGTAACATAGCATTTTTACACTCTGTCTTCACCACGTAGGATAACTCAAATAGAAACTTACTAATTTGTGCCCTACAATCGGCAACCATATGTGGAGCATACCTAGAGATCTGGGTAAGCGTAAGACCGTACTCCTGGCTAACATGGTACTTTGCCTCAAATTCATGAACTCCTAGGCTTTAGCCTCCCTCAACTCTCTCGAGAAGAACCTATCCAGAAAAGCTCCGGTAAAACACTCCCAAGTCACAGGAGCTACATCTACACCCCTATTCTCTTTCCACTAACTGAACCATATGTGAGCTACATCATTAAGCTGGTAGGATGCCAACTCTACCCTATCATTACTAGTCACTTGCATCACTCCAAAGATTTTCTTGACCTCATCAATGAAGTTCTGGGGTTCCTCACCAAGTTGCGACCCTAAAAACTCAGGCGGATTCATCCTAACAAAATCTCAAACTCTAGCTTGTTGACACCCAATTTTTTACCTCCACATTATAGATTAATCATCGAACTTCTTAAATTTCAAATGATTTGAAATAATTAGTTTTATAAAATTTCAAAAAATAATATAATATAGTTTGCAAGTTATTTTAAATTGATTGTTACCTTTTATAATTTTTAAATAATGTATATCGTTTCAATAAAATTAGTATATTTTATGTATATTCAAAAATCATCTCAAAAATATTTTATTTTAATTAATTATTAAATTAAATTAGTTTAATTTAATTTATATTTGTAATTGTAAGTTAGTTAGTTTATTAGTTTAATTATTTTATTTAGTCAATTTACGAAGCTTGCTAATTAATTATTCTTAATTCAGCGTATTTAAATTCTAGCCGGATTCACTAAATTAACTCAATTCGGCTATGTTTTGAATCCTATATGGCTATAATTGTACTCCACTTAACCATTATGTATTTTCAAATCTAACCTTTTTAACCTTGCCTTAATTAGATTTTCCGACAAAAATTGGGCCAATTCAACTGACCCATAAGCCCAACACAAATCAAGCAGTCCATTATATCAAATTTCCTTAATTCCAGTAGCCCACTTCATAATATACTACCGACCTAGCCAATTTACCATTCCCAATTCCCAGACCAAATTCCAATTCTCCAGCAGCTTACAATGCCGACCGACCATTTTATCCTTCTTCCTCAAAGCAGTCCAGCAGCGAACGAAAGCCTAGAATTGCAAATCAAACCCAACGATTCCAGTGACCCAGCGCATGTCATCTCTCCCTCTCTCATTATCCATTTTTACGAGAATATTCTTGAATCATCCAGGTGTCTCCATTTTCTTGTCTCTTCGTCCTTACCCCTTGAATCAAACAGATTTTATTAAAAATCCACGGGGAATTTGTACTATTTCAAGTGGCCAGACTTATCTTCTAAGAATTTTAAATTTTGAATTTCAAAAAAATCATCCTAATCCCTCCCATTTTTCTCCCCAAAATCTGCCCTAAATCCTATCTACATAAAGCTCCCTTCCCTTTATTTGTTGAGGTTGGACAGAGGATGGAGACAGAGAACATACAGATGAAACGGACACGAAATAAAGAGTGACACAGAAAGACACACTCGATGTAGAAGCCAAAATTGAGGCGAATAGTGAGTGGAAAAATAGTGGAAGAGCCAGTGCTCTTAACGTTTAAGTCATAGGGTCTTGAGTCCGGATTTTGGTTCTCGTTTATTCATTGTTCTTTAGAGTTTATTGAAAGATCCTTGTGGTGGTTGGAATCATCCTCGAGCTCGCTTGTTTTCGGCTCGCTGCTCCTAAAAAGGTAAATTCTTTTTAGCATCTGAAATTATCTTCGTCAAGATGTTGTTTAGTTCTAAGATTTGAGCTTAGTTCTGGTTTGCTTTTTGTTGTAATTTCCTCTGTTGATTTCATCTTTTATTGTTTAGTTGCTTAACTCTACATTCAATCTGTTATGTATATCATCTTGATTCAACTTCTTATTTGCCATCTCTTCTTTCTTGAATCTTACTTAAGGCTAAGTAGTTGTGTTTCGGTATGTTTCCCTTTTCGTAGTAATGTATTTGTTCCAGTTGTTTTCTTTAGTACCTCATTTCCATTTGAATCTTAAAGTGCTTGCTACAGATCTCTGCATTATTTTCTTGGTTTGCTTTGTTCTTTCCTCTTCAAAATTAGCTTAATGGTATGCTTTCTTTCATGAGTTTTATCTTGAGATTTTGTTTGTTTTGCACTAGCTTTACTTCCTTTCATTTAGTGATATTAGATATTTTTTTTGAAAGTTTAGTTCTTGTGAAAGCATTAATGCTATGGCATTACTGTAATGTTTTTTCCTTTACGTGTTTCAAACACAGTGACATCTCTTGTTGATATAGGATGAAAGCATTTGCCGTTATCAAGTTTCTTTCTTAATTTCATTAAAGAATGTTTAAATGTCATTTATCAAGGCTCGGCAGCTTTGAGTTCACTCTCTATTAAAGTAGGTTTGAAATCTCGTGTTGACTGCTTCAAGTGTTATCTTGAAATCTCATATTTCATAAATACAATTTATGTAATGCGATGTATGTACTTGTTTGTTAGCATTACATGTATCTTTAAGATTTTGATTTGGGGTCACTGAGAACAATAAGTCTTAGTTATTTTAATTTTTAGTTACTAATAAGGCTGTCCAGTTTTGATCACTAATTTTTTTTCTTCTTTTTCCTCTTCATGAAATGTCACCCGGGTCCACATCCTCTTCCCCACTTGCATTTTGGATGTGCCATGGAGTCCCAAACTCAAAACTATCTAGTTGACCTCATCATTCAAAGAAATAGATAGCCGAAACAGTCCTCGGGAAGTCCAATTTGGACTTTATACATTCAGTATACATTGATATACGATACTGATATACCGGGAAAATGGGCTAAAACCCCAAATTTTTGTGCAGCATATTGGGTCAGTCCCCGGACGAAGTGCAATGAGCTTTTTACTAAAAGATTGAATTGTTTAGAATTAGGACAGGAAGAATAACTTGGGTTTGTCAGCCCAACAATGTGAATGAATTAGAGTTAGGACAGGAGGAACAATTTGGGCCTAACAGTTGAAATTTGGACAAGAGTTCAAGTTTATCTTTCCCTTTTATTATTTTCTTTCATTGTTATTTCTTAGTCTAACTTTAACTATTTGGTTCAATTTGACTAAATTCCAAAAGATAGTCTTTCTTCTTTTTTATGTTTAATTAAAATATTTAATATTTATTTATTACTTACCATTTATGTTGTTAGTCAATAAGAAATCCTTAAATTATTGTTTTAAGTCCATTTCTCTTTAAGTAATATTTTAAAATAACTTTTATTTACTTAGTTAATATTTTCAAAGAATTGGTCAAAAGTCATGTTTTAGTCAAGTAGTTGGTCAACCGCACGTTAGCGGACATTTGAGGGCCTAATACCTTCTCGAGATGTAAATTGAACCTCGAGCCCTCTTTGGATTTCAAATGATTTTTAGTCTGTGTTAAATATTTTGAAAAATTGTAAGTTTTTTTAATTTCTTTCAAAAATTAAGTGACGACTCTCTTTGAAGAAATCAATTTTTAAAAAAACTAGAGTTAAATTAATTTTCGAAAACTAAAGTCTTTTATTTCCTTGTTTCAATAAAACATAAGTGAGGACTCTGCTGAGAAATTAATTAAGTTCTAATCGTAATGATTTGATTATTTGACTATTTATTATTAAATGTTGAATTGTTTATCTATGCTTTACTTTTTTAAATTGTTATAAACCGTCATTGCATTCATGGAATTTTCCATCATATGTTGAGTATATTAAAGAACAGTTTTGCGTAATCACAGCTGGGCTTTTTTATACTCAACTCTTTTCCAGAATGATCGTCAATTATTGGTTCGTCATGCCTCCAATGGTTGTCGTGAGTTCCAATCTAAGATGTCCGCTTGGGTCACCGGTCTTTCAAAATCCACTCTTCATCAACTAGCGTAGAGCGAAACCAAATCCCTCAATTTAGCACATTAGAACTAAGATGACCCAACACCCAATGCGTGTTGAGCCCATTAGAAGCCCACATTGTGTCTATTTGTCCCATGGCCAATAAAAAGACAATCATACTTATGTGTTTAAATTTGAAGGATGTATATGGTTTTTTGAAAAATCCACTGTCCCTTTGGGTAAGGAGTAGATTATAGCTTATTCTAGTTGAAGAATGAGTTTTACAAGTTGCTAGTCCATTCAAAGGCGCCATCATTCAGAGATGTCAAGAAATCAAGATCGAAGGACCTTCCATGGAAGCATAGCTTAGGATCGTACCTGCGTGGGACTGATTATTTGTATCCCGTTTTTCCTATTATGTATCCCCTTTAATTTATTCATAAAATTTGTATAAATTTGGGCTTTGGGGCAATGAAATGTTTCAAATGACGTATACTTCTTTCAAATCGTTAGGCCTACCCTTGGCATAAAAGGGTAACATATTTGTTTAGAACGCGCAATAACTATTTATGTGTTATAAATGCTTATGTGAATATTTTGCTTTATTTGGAGATATTCTAGCTCACTCCTCTTCGAATTGTTTCTAGAACCCCTAAGCATAAATATCAAGTTATTATCAGAAAAACGTCTCAATACTCTTGGAGTCTTTATTTTCACAACAAAATTCGAACTTCACTTAAAAATATTACTCTCTCATCTCTGAAAAAAGGTCGATTCTTCAACTCAAATCAAAAAGAGATTTAAGCTATTCGAACAACGTAGGACCTGAATTCTCTCTCATGATATATGTAGGCAGCCTATCAAGGCTCGATCCCCATTTTTGAGAATTTTTTTTCTTTTCCAACTCTTGCAAGGAGACTAGAGTTTCATATCAATCGAAAATCAGAAATATCAAAAGGACCTTGGCTCCACGAAAGATTATTTCTTTTATCCACTAATCCAAAGGTCAACTAGACAAATTTCTATCTATTTAGCATTTATTTTATACTGGTGGGCTAGTTTATCTTCAAATGAAGCAACTTTTGTATGTTTACACCAATGTGTAATGTCTTTTACTATTTATCACCTTCAAGCACTAACACGTTTAACTTTTGAGTTATTTTTCTTTTGTCAAGTACTTAGAACTGATATGTATTGATAAGCTGACTGATCATCCTTATTTCACAAGATCTAAGGCTCCTAAAAATTCCTTTCCCGATCAAAGTTCACAAAAAGAAAGGCAGTAATAGGTGATAAAATGACAAGATTGGCCTGGCTGATATTGTCGTGGCTCAGCCCGCCGCCACTAATAAAAATGAATTAATTATGTAGTTGATACAAAAGATTGTTGACATAAGGGTTGAAATGCAGCGAAAGCAACATGTGCCAAATCCCATTTTCGCTTTCAATACTCCAGAAAATGGAAGACCTCCACTCTACTTTCCTCCTTCAAACGGGGAACAAGTTCAAAACCCACCCTCTAGTCTTGCTAAGAATCCATCAACCATCAACCTAACTACCCCAAATCCCCATCATGCCTCCGTTTCTTATCGAGTGCCACCTCCTCCTCAAGGTAACAACCCCCAAGCGCCACTTTCTCCTCAAAATGCCAACCCCCAAACTTGACCTCCCCCTCAAAACCAAAATGATAACAATCCGTAAACCTTCCCCTAACACCAAAATCAGCATACCAACCCCTAAAATTACCAAGCCCCTCAAAAATACCCAAAATCCTTCCATTATTCTACCCTTGCCTCAAAAGACTACTTTCCAAATCTCAATCCCAAATGAACTATGTGCCACTGTTCCGATCTTGATCACTATAAGGAACCAGAGAGAGAGAGAGAGTGGAGGTCAAAGGAAGAGTAACCCAAACTAAATAAGGAAGAAGAGATCATGAAAGCCTTGAAAGGGCTACACTATATTCCTGAAGTCGTTGGGTTGAGTTATGAGGATTTGTGCATCCATCCGAATCTAGACCTCTCTTAAGGATTCAAAGTTCCTAAATTTGACATTTTCGGAGGAAAATAGAATCCTTTCACGCACCTGAGGGTCTACTAGGATCATCGCAGGGGAGTTGCAAGGAATGAAGCTTTATTAATGCGGTTTTTTAGCCGAAGTTTGAGTGGAGAAGCACCAGAATGGTTTACGTCTCAGGAAACAAAGCAATGGCCTAGCTGGAATGCTCTAGCTAAGGACTTTAATTATTAAATGATTCGCCTACAATGTAGAGATCATTTTTTATCGTTATTCCTTGGAGAAGTTCAAGTAGAAATCCACTGAAAGCTATCGTGAATATGCATATAGATGGAGGAAAGAGGCCGCCCGGGTTTTACCTCCTATGTCTGTGAAGGAGATCGTTTAAGTGTATATACGCATTCAAGAGCCAGAGTATTATGATAGGGTAATGTTTCTCGTTGGAGCAAAATTTGCGGAGATAGTCAAGGTAGGTAAGACTATCGAAGATGGGCTTAACACTGGAAAGATTTCTCGCGTTGTCGTCCCAACTGAATTGTCAAGATTGTTGAAAAAGAAGAGAGATGATGTGTCTTCTATTTCCTACGCATATGATGGAAAATGACACTTCAGAAAATCCTCGCTTTACAAAGGCTATCCTCGAGCTCCACAAAATTCATAACCAGCTTGTTATACCTAATTTGGTTATCAAACTCCACCACCAATTTACCAAATTCCACCTCCTCTTTACCAAACTCCACCTCCAAATTACCAAAATAGCCATCCATATTACCAAGCTCCATCATTTAATTGTTCAAATATCCAATCAAGTTACCGAAATCTACCCAAACACTACCAAAACACCCCTCCTAACTATAGAGCTCCACAATATCCAGATTTCCAAACTGCAGCACCAACTAACCAACATTCTCTAAACTACCGTCAAGTACCTCCACATCCACAAAATAATCACAATCCTCCTCGCCCAAATATTGAGAGCAAACTGTCTAGAGTCTCTACTCCTTTGATTGAGAGCCCAACACAACTTTTTGAGAGATTGAAATCAATTGGTCTGTTACAGACAATTGATCAAAAACATATCAATGTCATCTCCAATTTTGTAGATTGGGTCTTCACTATGCTTACCATTCAGGAAGTGCTAGGAATACTACTGAGGATTGGATAAACATGAAGTATAAAATTCAGACTTGATAGATCAAAAGGTCGTCACTTTTCAGACAGCCACTACTAATGTCAATAGTAACCTCATGCCGAATCATGGAGTGATACCTAGTAATATGATTGAGGTAGAAGAAGATTTAAATATGGAGAAAGTTATAATCTAAGCCAACATTGAAATGCTTGAGAAAGTTGTTGCCTCTCCGACCAAAAGAGAGAAATTCAAATTTGGGATCATGGAACCTTATCAAGCTTTTGCTTTAGTGCCGAAGGAGGGTCTGAACAAGTGGAAAATCGATCAACCTTTCCCATATCATTGCCTCAATTATATCAATTTTTTCCAATGAAAATTGGTCTAGGGGAAGGAATAAATATTTGTTCAGAGAAGGTGATATAGGGCTTGAAGATATGATTGAGGCACCAGTCATACTAGACAGCGAACCAATAGAGCAAATGCCTAATTGGACATCCACTCCACTCTAGATTCCTCACTCATCTTGGTAGACATAGACAATTTTATATGTTATTTCTAAAATTGGTGGTGTTACGAATGAGGCTCGAGACCCATCCTTTACTCTATTTTTGCCACACTATGTTTTAATCTCCCTCCTAATATATCTAAAAGGGCAAAACGATTTATCGTCATGGCCAAGGATTTTATTTTATTAAGTCAAATGGAAACCTCCTTTATTGTAAAAAATTGCTTTACTTGCTTTATATTTGCTATCTAAAAGTTTTTTTTTATGATTTCAGCGAAAATATTTTTAAATACGTCAATATTATGTCATGTCACAAGCTTAATGAACAAAATGGGGTAGATGTTGATGAATTTGAGGCCTACAATGAAAAGATCATGCTACCCAAACACCTGGTTGAAAAATTGAAACAGTTCAAAAGTCACGATGAGCCGAATTTAGAAGAGAGCAAAATAGTGAATCATGAACATGATGAACGCATCAAAGAAATCAAAATTGGTGCCTATCTGACAAAAATACAGGAAAGAGAACTCATCTGTTTGCTTAGAGAACACATCAATACATTTGTTTGATGATATCACATGGTTGAGCATGAACATTGGAACTCACAAGTCATCAATCTAATTAAATGATGTCAAAGATACCATGTTTGAAGAATCAATTTCTATCTTTTCCTTGTAACATTTTTTATTTCCCTGTAATCGTTTATGTTTAGAATTTATCCCTTTGTAATGAACTACATCTGACCTGAATTCTCAACAATGAGATACATAGGCGGCCTATGTCGGCTTTGGTTACCCCTTTTAATGTTTCCTTTTATACTTGAACTACGTTCGACCTGAATTATCAAGAATGAGATACATAGGCGACCTATGTCGGCCTCAGTAGTTTCCTTGGTTAATTTTCCTATTTCTGTAATTCCTCAAGGGGAGAACTACATTTGACCAGATTCCTGCTTCAACAGGATAAGTAGGCACCATAACGGCTTGGTCATATCTCTTGTAAAATTTCTATTCTTCCTTTGAAATAGAAACCAGTACAAATTTTTTGAGAGGGAATCAAAAAATCTCAAGAAGAAGATCTCTCTAACGGGACAAAACTGAAGTAACTTTGAGAAATGCAACTGGATAGAATTTTAGAGAAGATGTCAAAAATTCCCCAAATCGTTCATCGACAATTCAAGATACGCCTAGACAGTTAATTGGGACAGAATTTTTTGAGTATGAACTCATAAATTTCAATAGGGTTCATCGGAAGTTTAGAACAACTTTGAATACCTCCAGCATGATCAGAAGTTCAAAAGTAACTTCAAATGATTCGCAAGTCCATTACAAGATCAGAGGTTAACTTTAGCAATCTTCAACATCTCAAGAGTCAGATCACCCAAGCTTCAGAAATCTTCAGATCTCTCCAACAAGTTACCAGATAGACCGTGAAGCATCAACTTCAAAGATTCGCTAAGCTTGACGTGACATGATACTTGGCAGTGACCCTTTTCAAATATTACTTTTTGAAAATCTATTTTCCTTAGAACTTTTCTTTCATGGTCCAATTATTTTTCATAAAAATGTTTTGTCCTATATATCGAGAAATGGGAGATCGGAGAAATCAATCGGAAATAGCAAGACAAGGAACATACAACCGAAGAGATCGACATATATCAGTTCACTTTAAACGAACAATTTTTCTTTGGATGTAGGAAAAGTTTTACGCTTCTTATACCAAAGAATTGAGAGTATGAGTAGCATTATTTCATTCAAATTTCCAGCAAGGCGAGGTCCATAATGAACATGTAACTATGTTTGGAGATGGAACAAATGAAAACCTTAAAGAAAACAATATTATTGTTTTCCAGCAACTAAAGATACCTGAAGGATTTTTAATTTGCATCATATTATAAGATATGATAATATTCTTACCCTAAGGGTTATTTATATTTGTATTTTCGAATGAGACGATACTGCCACCCAGAAGATTACCTACATTTCTTGGTGTAGCATTATCTTTGTTCAGTACCGGGGATACATCATCTGTATCTTTGTGCATCGCTGAGAAATCATCAACAGCCGCATTTTTGAAGGAACAATTAACTTCATGCATCGCGATAAAGAAATTCATGCATCGCGGGAAGAGTAATGCATCACAGGAAAGAAGTTTCACGCATCACGGAAAGAGTCATGCATCGCGGGAAGAGTCATGCATCGCAAGAAGACTCATGCATCGCAAAAAGTTTTTTGCATCGTGAGAATTTCATGCATTGCGAGAAAAATATTCATGCATCGCGGGAAGGACCTTCATGTATCGCAAAAAAATCACCATTAGCTATGGTTCTCAAGGAGGAATCACCTGTATTTTTCAAGGAAGCATTATCTTCATGCATCACGAGATGTTCTTGCATTGCGAGAAAAATCTTCATGCATCGCGAAAAAAATCTTCATGCATCGTATAAAAATCACCATCAACTACACTTCTTAAGGAAGTCGCACCTATATTTTTCAAGGAGGCATTATCTTCATGCATCGCGTGAAATCATCATGCATTTCGAGAAAACTCATGCATCGCGGAAAAGTCACCATCAATTACTGTTCTCAAGGAAGCATCGCCTATAATTTTGAAGGAAACAATATCTTCATGCATCGCGGAAAATCTTCATCCATCACGGGATAACTTATGCATTGCGGAAAAGTTATCACCTACTGCAATTCTCAAGAAAACCAACTCCATGTATCGCGAGAAAATCATGCATCATAAGAAAATCAACATTGGCTATATCATTTTCATTGTAGGAATGACATCAAGAGAACCATAAACAACAACGTCAAGAGAACTATCAACATATTACATCAACCTATTTTATTACTTTGATATCAAAGTAAGAGTATATTTAAGATGTATATTTTAAATATGAGATACAAGATTTATTTGCTTTACGTCAAACTAGAGGAAGCTAACATCAAATGTCCAAGGAGAGAAAGTAATTGTCAACACGGTAAATGATGCTATCACCCCATTTGAATTACATTTTTAAGCTAATGAGTTTTATCTCAGTCTTTGTAGAGAGCATCTAAAAGGATGAATTCTCAAAACAAACCACAGGTGCGGACGACATCAAAAAAGATGTAGCACAAAGAAGAATAATAAACTCCTAGGACGCGAGCTAATGAGCGACTTCCACCACAATTAAACCACACCCCTATCAGAAGGCATGTGGGTTTTTCTTTAGGTTTATCGGTTTAAGTTTCGCACCCGTAAAGTTTTGATTTCCACCAGGAGCAACTTTCTAATCTAAGTGACAATACACCAAGAGCTTTGGTAATTATGTCTGTGTAATTTCTTACTTATGGGTTTGAAGTGCACCACATTCATGGCTAAGAGGTTGCAAGCCTCTTTTTCAAACTCGATTCTTTTGTCACTTTTCCAAAACCAAAGGTTATCTTGCATAAGTGATTTCCTTTTCAACCGATAGAGTCGAACTACAAACAGCGTAATTCCTAATGTTTAAGGATATGTAGGCGGGATCAATGTTGAAAACTCGGTTGTACTCCAACATTCTCTTTGAATCATTATCCCCTAGATTCTGGTGCCTTCATAATTCGATATTGGGATGGCTTTGAATTCTTTCAAAATTGTGCATCAAATCAAGTGTATCGAAATATGAGTGACCTGAATTCTCATATAGCCTGAGATACGTAGGAAACCCATTTTCGGGATTCACACATAATTCATAAAGTCCGTACCAAAACCCCTTCCCGAAAGAATGAAGGTGTGGTCGGTCAAAATTGGATTCATCAATTTCATTTGCCTGGAATTTCTTTCATCAATCCAAGTCAAACGCGGGACAATTTTTGACACCTAATTTTGGACCTCCACATTGTAGATTAATTATTGAGCTTCTTCAATTTCAAACGATTTAAAATAATTAGTTTTATTAAATTTAAAAAAAAAACTATAATATAATTTGCAAGTTATTTTAAATAGATTTGTTACTTTTTATAATTTTCAAATAATGTATATTGTTTCTATATAATTAGTATATTTTATAATATTCAAAAATCATCTCAAATTTTGTTTATCTTAATTAAATATATTGAATTAAATTAGTTTAATTCAATTTACATTTATAATTTTAAGTTATTTAGTGTATTAGTTAAATTATTTTATTTTGTCAATTTAAAAAGCTTGCTAATTAATTAATCTTAATTCATCGTGTTTAAATTCTTACCGGATTCACTAAATTAACTCAAATCGGATATGTTTCGAATTTTATATGACTATAATTGCAATCCATTTATCCTATTTGTATTTGTAAATCTAACCTCTTTAACCTTACCTTAATTCAATTTTCCAACCAAAGTTGGGTTAATTCAGCTGATCCATCAGCCCAACACAAATCCAGAAGTCCATTCTATCAATTTTCCTCAATTCCAGTAGCCCACTTCATAATATACTACCGACCCAACCTATTTCCCATTCCCAATTCCCAGACCCCTTTCTCCTTCTTCCTCAACGCAGTCCAGCAGTGAACAAAAGCCCAAAATCGCGAATCAAACCCAGTGACTCCAGTGACCCAGCGCATATCATCTCTCCCTTTCTCATTATCTGCTCGTACAAGAATATTCTTAAATTGTCCAGGTGTCTCTATCTTCTTGTCTCTTCATCCTTACCCCTTGAATTAGACGGATTTCATTCAAAATCCATTGGAAATTCGTACTAATTTGAGTTGGCCAAACTTATCTTCTAAGAAATTCAAATTTTGGATTTCAAAAAATTCATCCTAATCCCTCCCGTCCCCCGCCCCCCCTATAAATCTTCCCTAAATCCTATCTATACAAACCTCATTTCCCTTCATTTGTTGAGGTTGGAAAGAGAATGGAGACAAAGAACATACAGATGAAACGGACACGAAATATAGAGTGACACAGAAAGGCACCCTCGATATAGAAGCCAAAATTGAGGCGAATAGTGAGTGGAAAAATAGTGGAAGACCAGTGCTCTTAACATTTCAGTCATAGGGTCCTGAGTCTGGATTTTAGTTTCTTTCTCGTTCATTCATTGTTCTTCAGAATTCATCGATAAATCTCTGTGGTAGTTGGAATCCTTGCACCTTAAATCGGACGAATTTCCTTCAAAATCCATTGGGAATTCGTACTAATTCGAGCTGGTCAGACTTATCTTCTCAGAAATTAAAATTTTAAATTTTAAAAAAATCATCCTAATCCCTCCCATTTTCCCCCGAAATCTACCCTAAATCCTATCTATATAAAGCTCTCTTCCCTTCATTTATTGAGGGTGGACAGAGGATGGAGACATAGAACATACAACTGAAACGGACACAAAATATAGAGTGACACAGAAAGTCACACTCGATATAGAAGCCAAAATTGAGGTGAATAAAGAGTGGAAAAATAGTGGAAGAGCCAATGCTCTTAACGATTGAGTCATAGGGTCTTGAGTCCGAATTTTGGTTTCCTTCTCGTTCATTCATTGTTCTTTGGAGTTCATCGAAAGCTCCTTGTGGTCGTTGGAATCATTCTTGAGCTCACTTGTTTCAGGCTCGCTGCTCCTAAAAAGGTTAATTCCTTTTAGCATCTTAAATTATCTTAGTCAAGATGTTGGTTATGTCATGCCCCGAGCATGTACCCTAGGCGGGACTGGCACTCGAGAACCATTGTTGGCCCCAAGAGAACCCTTGGCCTGGCTTATTACTCAGTGAAAGGTTTTGCTCAACAAAGATAAGTTCATGAAATAAACTAGAATGTTATAAAATAAAACATTCAACTATCCAATAAGGCAACTCAAGTCTTATAATCAAAATAGCTAAAATATCAAGACTAATGAACTAATAACTATCTATCTATGAAGCCTCTAACACTAATATGGATGTCGGGTCAAGACCCTTGATCATCCTAACAACTGAAATGATAAAGCAGTAAAAAAAGGGTCCTCCAAAAAGTAAAGAGGCTCACCAAAGGACTCGAAAATGCTCAACAAAATCAACGAAGCATTGGATGTTGATCATGGTTACCAGTATCTGCATCACAAAATGATGCAGGCCAAATGGCATGAGTACAGTGTAGCTACGAGCATGCGAGGGGAAATCTAGAACAAGACATAAGCTTTACAGGGAACTGAAAGAACTTACCTGGTCTCAACTCAACTTTACGCATTTCATTTCAATATAAAGCAGTAATAGAAATGCACTATAAGGAAAAACTTTAATACATCTAGATAACAACTTAGTGTATTGAAAAATACAACAGTGACTAACTTTGTATATGAAAATACAAATAACTTTGTGTATATAAGAATAAAAAATATATGTGTGGGAGTTTCTCTGACCGACAACCATCACTATGAGCTTTGTGATGATACACCATGTTGCCTCACACGGCCAGGGTCGTCCTATACCTTGTCGGGAGTATAAAACCGAACTACTAAGTGGAACCACTAGTCTATGCTAAAAACCACTAAGGAATCATCTAAAAAGTATGACCCTTTTCTACCTATGTTGGCTACACGGTTTATGGAGACTTTGAATTAGCTGAACTCAAGTTGTCCCCAAATCGGTTCTCAATACTACTCCCAAAATGTAACAAGCTCATATGTTTAAAAACAGAACTCTTTCTATGGTTTGAGATAATTACTCAAAGACTAGCTCAAAGGATCTCTTGGAAATTGGTGTTTCCTCTCTTGCTTAAATGTGAAAACATTTACTCTTTGGGAATACTGAATTCCCATATACTCTTTTGAAGAAAATGAACTTCACTTTTTACTCTTACTCAACTCAAAGTTCAAGTCTTAAAACAAGTTTAAAGCATTTGTAAAATACTTCTTGAAAAGACTCTAGGAACTCTCTAGACTTGGTTGTTAACTTTCCTTGAATTTTAATTTATCGATTAAAGGTTATGATTCATGTTTATGGATGATCTCATGATGTTTTTACGTACCTTAGAGTGTAGATATCAATTAGAAAACATAGGTAGGATTCAAGGGAACTCAAACGGAAAGAAGTGGGAAAGGGCAGAGGACCTGGCGTCCCTGGCGTATTGAATGGCGTACGGCGCCAGAGCACTAACTACAGAAGCTATCTTGGGGCACATTGAGTGGCATGGAGCCCCGGTGGCCAAACTACAAACACTCATCTTTGGCTCAATGAGTGGCGCGGTGCGCAAGACCCCTTCCGAGAAAACCCACGAATTTTCTTGTTCGTTTTTTGACCCTAAAGCGTCTAGAGTCAATTGATTTCTTCTCCAAACACTTAGTTTCGAATACCCAATCAAATTATACAAGAATCTACTAGAATAAAACCTTAAATCTCATCAAAATCATCTCAAGAACTCCTCCAAAACCCAACAATCAAGATTCAAACAAAACTTCAACAAAACTCATCAAGAACTCATATACTCTATTTTCAAGAACGTAAATACGTAGCATTTAATCATGATTGGCGCTTGGGTGAATGAACCCAACGCTATGTGATCTCATATACCTCATAGAGATTAACCCTTGGCGAAATCTGCAAGCAAAGTCTCAAGAACGAGGCGAAACCTTGGCTTTTCTCCTCTTTTCTCTTCTCTCAAAGCCCTAGCGTTAATTTGGAATGTGTAAACTGAACCAAATCAGATTAGACATCAATTAAATTACAAAAAAACAAATTAAACTAATTAGGTAGGGAAAAAACCAAAATACCCTTCTTAAATCTGGGTAATTTTCCTTAACTGGATAGCCCGACTTTGAATGAGCATATCTTAATCACGATCTCAGAAATTAGCAAACTCGGTGGTGTTGGAAAGATAACTTAAAGACCTTTCATTTGATAACTTATAGCCCACCTTAAGCACCCTATACTGAAAGTTATGGTCGTTTGAAGTAGACCCAAACTCATACTTAGCATATCTTGCCAATATTTCATAATTTAATCTTTCAAAAAATGATTTCCTTCTATTTGTAGTATGGTTCTAAGGCGGGATGTTACAATATCTCCCCCTTGGTATCATTCGTCCTTGGATGAAATCACTCTAAGTAGACTAAGGGTGTAACATCTAACATTCAACACAAACACCCAACAAGCAAATCTAACACATTCAGTATATCAATTAAAGAGTACTAAGAAGAGAATTAGTACCTTGATCTGGAATGTCTCTGGACTCAAAGAGATGTGGATTTATCTTCGTCATGTCTTGCTCAGCCTCCCATGTAGCTTCCTTAACAAACTGATTTCTCCATAAGACCTTGACTGATGCAACCGCTTTGATTCTAAACTTGCGAACTTGACGATCTAGAATCTGAACATGAATCTCCTCATAAGGTAAGCTATCATTAAAACCAATATCTTTGGTAGGTATGATAAGTGAAGGATCTCCCATACATTTCCTCAATATAGAACTGTGAAACACTGGATGAACTGCTGCTAACTCTCTTGGTAGCTCCAACTCATAAGTTATATTACCGATCCTTTTGGATATTCTATAAGGACCAATATACCGTGGACTAAGTTTCCCATTATTACCAAATCTCATAACACTCTTCATGGGTGAAACCTTCAAGTATACACAATCATCTACTTCAAACTACTTAAGTCTCTTCTTCTAATATCTGTATAGGATTTCTGACGATTCTGGGTTGTTTTCAACACTTTCTCCATAGCTTGATGAACTAAGTCTGGTCCTATCAACCCAGCTTCACCAACCTAAAGCCATCCAATAGAATATTTGCATCTTCTCCCATAAAGAGCTTCATAAGGAGCTATCTAGATGCTAGAATGATAACTATTTTTATAAACAAACTCAATGAGAGGTAGGTGATCATCCCAATTGCCCTTGAAATCAATCGCAAAAGCCCTCAACATATCTTCTAAAATCTGAATAGTGTGCTCTTCTTAACCACCTATCTGAGGATTAAAAGCAATATTCATGTTCACCTTTCAACACAAACCTTTATGGAATGACTTCCAAAATTTTGCAGTAAATTATGCACCTCTATCTGATATAATCAAAATCGGAACTATATGAAGTCTTACTACCTCTTGAATATTTTACTTGGCATAATCCTCTGCTGAATGGGTAGTCTCTACCGGCAAAAAGTGGGTTGATTTTGTCATTCGATCAACAATCACTGTAACACCCCGAAAGTTCTATGACTTAAGTTAGAGCCTCACCTTATGAATAATGACTTAAAAACAGTTAAAATGATGTTTCTAAACCTAAATTAATGCAATTGACTTGGTTTCGAAGAGTAAAAGTCTAAACGTCAAGAAACGACCACGACGTCCGGAAACTAGAGAAGAATGTGTTGTAGTCTGTCCTTAGGTTTTTGGACAGGTTTGGGAGCGTCGTATGATGGTATAATCTTGTAAAAAGGTTTAAATTAGGTAAGTATATGTTCATAGGGTCAAAACGTCCGGGTACGACCCCCCAAGTACCCCCTTAGGGGTCCTTGAGGAGGACCCAAACATGGACCCAAAAGTTGTCAACACTACAGCAAACGACGAGGCCAAGACTCACGGCCCGTAGACTGGTCCACGGACCGTAAGTCATGGCCGTGAGCCCATACTTAGTCATGGCAGACTTGACCCCCCCAAAAGGGAGCCTCAGTACCAAACGATGGATGACCAGCACGGTCCATAACTCCACCTACGGTCTGTAGGTGGAGGGTCGTAAGTCCTGGCAGTTTTTAAGTTTTTAGTTTTTAGTTTAGGGGTCTTAGTTTTAGTTAGTTATTTAATTAAGGGTTAAGAAGGGTGGTTAGTTAACTAATTACCATTCTAAGCCTAACTATAAGACCCTAACCCTAAGACTTTAACTCACACAACTAAACTCACAAGTCAAACTCATTCTTTCTCAAAACTCTCTCAACTAAGAACCCCATTGAAGAAGAAGACCAGGTTCATCTAGGGCAGCAAGGTTTCGATTTTTCCCCATCAGTTCTCAAGGAATTAACTAAGGTATGGTTGCTTATCACTCTTGGGATTCCTTTCCCCAAGAGGCCCCTTCAAGATGAATTTCAAAATCTCCAATTTCTAGGTTTTCAATCCAA
>JAJOOR010028091.1:0-19402 GCA_036250505.1 Solanum acaule | reverse complement strand
ACATTACACTATAATCATGAGAACTACCTTTCAATCATATAGCAATCATACCATAACATACATACATACTTCATAGCTAATTCAAGTGTAGAGGGTTAAGGATGAGGAAACTAGATCATCAACACCACAACAACACATTATGTATAGCATCATTACAATCTAAGTAATTCACCTTTCACACTTGAGTTCAAAGAAGAACTAACCTTCATACCTTCTTGCCCTTCATGGGACATTCATACTTCAATTACCAACCAATTCATAACCAATACATAATACAAGGTAATTCATGAAGTAATACATAATCAACATCAATAAAAGCAATTGACATATTCCCTTCATAGCCGTCAAGGCTTCATTCAAAGACTCAACCCTAATTTCATATAAATTATTCATAACCTAGGGTAGAATCATCATACAAACATGAATTACATAGCATCACATTCAATTCATAGCCTTCAATTAATATCCAACACAAGCTAGGGTTAGAATTAGGAAAAGAAGGAGAAACATGGGTCTCATGGGGAACTCTTCAAGAAACCACCAATACAACATAAATTCATCCATAATTGTTCATATAACATCAATCAAAGTCAGTTTATAACATCATTTCACTTTAGAAAGAAGACCCACGTTTTTGGATGAAACCTAGAAATTGGAGATTTTGAAATTCATCTTGAAGGGGCCTCTTGGGGAAAGGAATCCCAAGAGTGATAAGCAACCATACCTTATTGAAGAATTAACCACGAAAATCCAAGTTGAAACGTTGGAGAGTTGGTCTTCTTCTTGAAGCTCCAATCTTCTTCAATGGAGTTCTTGAGAAGAGAGAGCGAGTAGAGAGAAGGAGGAACTTTAGGTTTAGATCTTTGGGGTTTTGTGTTTGAGTGATAAAAGTGAGGTAAAGTGACTTAAAAATAATTATATACATGTCCCCTAAAGTACCCTAAATACCCCTCACTTAGTTGGACTCTTTAATGAAGTAAAAATAGAATTCTGAATTTCTGCATTTTCGTCGCGGAACAAGTCCGCGACGCGGAGCTGTTCCCTGAAGATATTTGGAATTAAATTTTGAGACAGTAGAGTCCGTGACACGACCGCGTCACGAACTGACTTTTTTCTCCTTGGGGGAGCAAGTGCGCGACGCGCAGCTGTTCCCTCCAAGTGCAATCTGCAAGCTTCCTTGGCAGCTTGCTAGGCCAAGGTTAGGGTCCTCCTCGAGGACCCTTAGGGTGGCCCCGGGGGATCATATTCGAACGTCTTGACCCTATAAACAAGATTATACCATCATACAACACTCCGAAACCTGCCCAAAACCTAAGGACATACTAGGACACATTCTTCTCTAGTTTCCGGACGTCTTGGTTGTTTCTTGACATTTAGACTTTTACTCTTCCAAACCAAGTCAATTGCATTAATTTAGGTTTATAAACATCATTTTAACTATTTTTAAGTCATTATTCATAAGGTGAGGCCCTAACTTAAGTCATAGAATTTCTGGGGTGTTACATCCTTGTTGAACCTCGGAGAAGCACTAGAGGAACTTTGGTTGGAAAATGTTTGTCTAAACCTTGTCCGAACTTGTCCATCAGACCTAGTAATGGAGAAGTTCCCATCACGGTCCTAGCTCTTTTCACCTCCCTATTATTTTCCTTGAGTTTTGACTCCTCAATTTGTTGGGCATGCACCACAAGATGTGAGATATTCATATCACTAATGAGCATTGCCGTACGACATTATTTTACTACCAAGTTGGACACACCCATCACAAACTTATTCATATTAGCCCTCGAATCCTCCACTAAAGTTGGAGCATACTTGGATAGTTGGGTGAACTTTAAACCATAATACTTCACACTCATACTTCCTTGATGAAGGTTAATGAACTCTTGCATCTTAGCCTCCCTCAACTCAAGGGGAAAGAACCTATCAAGAAATGTTAACTTAAACACTTCCCACTCAATGGGACCCACTCCTATCAGCCTTCCTTTCTTCCATTGTTCATACCACACTTTAGCAACATCTTTCAATTGGTAAGCGGCAAACTCCACCTTCTCTACCGAAGTCACCCCCATGATAGAAAGTACTTTATAGACCTCATCGATAAATCCTTTAGGATCCTCCTCCACTTTGAAGCCATAAAATTATGGAGGATTCATCCTTGCAAAGTCCCTCACTCTTGAAGCCACCGAATTCACATTAGGATTCACCAGAGCTACAACCTTTCTATTGGCTTGAGCCTCCAAAGTTTGGGCCAACATTTGAAAAGATGGCCTGACCTCCACATTTGTCATAACCGAAGGATCAATCGGAGCTTGAGGAGCTTGGGGAGCTTGAGTAGCTTGAGTAGCATAAGGAGCTTCAGGAGGAGCTCCTTGATTCACACTGGATTCCTCATTCCTTCTTATGAAAGCCCTTCTAGTAGTCATATCCTATAGACCATTGGGCAAGGATTAGGAGAAAGACTTTATAGAGTTAAACTCTATGACACAACTTTAGAGTAATGAAAGAAGTGGAATTTCCTAAGCATCTTGTAGCTTCTGATTCAGAAATGTGGTGCGCTTCATAGTCATTAACAAGACTCTACTAGATATGGCTTATGACACATAATCCTAGAACCATTCTAAACCTTGTGCTCTGGTTACCAAGTTTGTCACTACCCAGGGGTACACCCTAGATGTAACATGGCGTATAGAACCTTGAGGGGCTCCATACAAGCCACTTAGCATATCATAACATAAGCAATAGAACAATAAGAATAAAACAAAACACATTTTAAGTCAAAAAATTTCATAAAGGAAAAGCGGAAGTCTAGACACTAAGTCTCAACATATCCATCTATTACACTCTTTGAATGAAATAGGGCCTAGACCATACAACATGTCCAAAAGGGAAAGTACATGAAAGAAACTATAACATAGGAAAAAGCCGTCCTCAAACCATGAGGACTCACCAACAAGCTCGGAAGATACTCAAGTCCAAGCTCTAGCCACTAGAATGATCACCTTGAGAACCAGACCCTACACTTGGGGAAAAATGTAGGAAAAGCAGGCGATAGTACAAAAATGCACTAAGCATGATAGCCATGCATAAAACATTGAAAGCATGCTAAAAGGGGCATTTCATTTAAAAGTATGCAATTTATCAAGTTTAAACCTCATCATAAAGATAGTGAAAAAGCATAAGTCATAAATAAAGTCATAATCATAATTAAAAGCCTTTGAAACTCATAGACAAAGCTTAATGAGTAATCATAGTTCATAATTCATATTCTTGTTCTTGTTGTGGGAAATAAGCCTTAACCGACATGAGACCATGTGAGCTTAACATGAAATCTGGTGACTCCCTCACCGAAAAGGGTTGTTCTACTTGCCTAAGGTAGAACCATACTCTTAGCTTAGGTGGATCTACTAGCTAATAACCTATGGGGGAACATTGTTTTTGGGATACAGAGATTGCTACTAGAAACCCAGACTCAACTAGCGTAGAAGGCTTCCATCTCATGAGATATACTTGGGAGACCCAGACTCAACTAGCGTAAAAAGAATCCCATTTGGAAGCCGGACTCAACTAGCGTAAAAGCTTCCATCTCATATACTATTTCCACTCAGTGCTAAGCATTAATTCCAACTGAGTTCATATTATGTCTTGACTTAACTCATATTCATGAAAGAATTTCTTGACACTCAATCCAACATAATTCATAGGATACCTCTTAGATCGTGTGTGAGAATAGTCTCTCACCATCCATGTCTACATACATATCTTAGATTTAATTAGGTGATAATAACCTTTCAACCTTAGAATCTTCATATTGTGAGAAAACCTTTCACATCCTATTCATATATAGGTGGGTGAGAGAATGTCCTCTCAACAACACAACAACAAGATCATAATCATTAACACTTCACTCTCAGAGTGTTCTTAAAGCATTTACATAATTCTCATAAAACATGCATAATCTCATACTTGGCCCTTTCATGGCTCAAAACATACTTTCAATCAACACATCTAGAATTCTACCATTAGACATGGATTTAAATCATAATTCATGTGATTCAATCATCTTATGCATAATTTCATAAAATCCTTCTTTCATTAACAAAGACCCACATCATATGATCACAATTGAGAAATAAGGGAATTTCATGGATTCTTGGCGATTCATCATTTTAAAAAAAACATAGGAAATCATCAATTCATGCATAATATAACATAATTAAATCAATAGAATCAAGTTTGAAAGGAACCCATGACTTAGGAATCAAACCCTAACTTTTGGGAATTTCTATCTTTGAAATTTGAGATTTGGGAGGGCTCCATGGATGAAAGCTATCCATGGATGAGGGACTACCATACCTTATAAATGGAATCCAATGAATTTGGGTGAAAAATATTGCTCCTTGAACCCTAGCTTGAATCTCCTTCTTCTTCTTCTTCTTCAAGTTCTAGAGAGAGAATATTTAGAGAGGATGAATTTTGGGAATTGATTTGGGTTTTTGAAATAATGAGTTGAATGACTTTAATTAGGGGTCTAAATACCTTATATAGGTGGTTTAGATTAGAGTAAAACAACACCACTTAATCCTAATTAAAAACTGGAAAAGACCTTTAAGCCCCTAAACTTACTACCAAGGTTGCCTCCAAGTCATCACCCACGAGACCACATCCACATTCCGTGGATGCATGGACCCACGGTACGTGCTGGTAAATCGTGGTCTTGACAGAGAGTTCTGCCCTAACCAAGGACCATCGACCTATGGGACGTGGACCCACCAACAGACCGTGGGTCCTGTCGTGGTCACTATTTTTGGGAAGTTTCCTAGGGTCCTCCTCAAGGTCCCATAGTGTGTCCTTGAGGGGTGGTACCTTGATGTTCTAACACGAAAACCTCTATTTTGAGTATGGGGAGTTACATCCATGGCTCTAACCCTTATGTCAAGCTCTAGTTTAGCCTACTATTTTTAGGGTGTTACAATAAATATTCATGCTCTTAAAAAGGTTGATTGTTAGCTTGAGGCATATCAACCTCAATTTTCGTCAATTTTTTCAGCACACCACAGTAGAAAATTCATAACTTGTTGTAGAAACATGGAAATCATGATTCATTTCCAAAAACTAGACTCAGAGAACTACGATATATCCAAAATTCGAAATAAAAACCCTTCTCAATTGATGGGAATTAATTTTTGAAGTTTGTTATCAAATCGGTCTTCTTCTTTTTCATAGCTCTATGCAGACTCGCCAAAACGTCTCTATCTTGGTGTAGATGATTATGAATGACAAATGAATTGATTCTGTAGAAACTAGACATCAAAGTCTACAACATATCCAAAACTCAAGTTAAAACTCTGGATGTATTGACGATAATTAATTTTTGAATTTTATCTTCAATATTGTCATTATTGTTTTGTAGCTTTGTGGAGTCTCACAAAAACGTTTGTATCTTGGTGCAGGAGAGTTGGAATGGAGAGCGACTTGATTTGATAGAAAATAGACTCTTGAGTCTACAACCTATCCAAAAATCAAAGTCAAAGTTCTTATCAATTCACCAAAATTGATATTTTTAAAGTTAGCGATCCAATTGACTTTGGACAACATCCATGAGTTCACTTCTGTGCATCTTCGCCGAAAAGCCGTATATTGATTTGCGTATTGATTGAGAATTTTTTCATCATCTACATAAAGAGAGAACACAAAATTCTTAATCTAATAGGACCATATTAATCATGATGAGCGTGGGAGAATATACCACAATTTTCACCATGTCGATCTGAAGTTTCGTGCTATTGAAATCGTGAGACACACACATCCTCTTTTTTTTGCAGGTTTATGATGGACCACAAATAGTGTCAATATCAAACAAAAAATGTGATGTGTAATCCATAATTGGCGAGGAGCCTCTTGGTGCATATTTCTTTGTAGTTGTGACTTTGACGAGTAATCATACTTGGCGCAGTTTCCTAGCGATTATGGCTTTAGTGGAGACGAACCACACTTCATGCAACTTCTTTTGCGAATGCGGCTTTGATGACGAACCACGTATGATACATCTTCTTTTGCATTTGTTGCTTTGATGACGAACAACACATGATGTATCTTTTTTGGCGATTGTAGCTTTGATGACGAGCCACATTTAGTGCATCTTCTTTTGAAGTCGCAACTTTGATGACGAACCACACATGATGCATCTTTTTTTATAGTTGTGACTTTGATGAAGAACCACACTTGGTGCATCTTCTTTTACAATTGTGTCTTTAGAGACGAACCACACTTAGTACATTTTCCTATACAAATACGGCTTTGAAGATAAACCACACATGAAACATCTTATTTTACAGTTGTGGCTTTGACAAAGAACCACATTTAGTGCATTTTCTTTTGCAGATGCGGCTTTGTTGACGAACCACACATGATGCATCTTCTTTTGTAGTTGAAGCTTGACAATGAATCACTCTTTGTGTCTCTTCCTCTGTAGTTTTGGCTTTGGCAAGAAAGAGATTTTAGCGCAATTTGGCTAGTTTTGGAGAGGAACTACTTGTCACATGATCAACTTCTTAAATCAAACTTCAAAATATGCCCCAATTCCAAAGATAGATCTCGATTTTGGCTGCATCAATCCATAAAAATATTTGAAGGGATGATGTTTGATAAAGAGGAGATGCTAACTTAATAAAGACATCCAAGACGAGTTGATAAATCCCTTCTTGACGTTTGATTTTTTTTCTACTCAAACTTTATGTATAACATGATATGTCAAAAAAAATTCTCTTCCTTATAATTGTTAATGTGTAAAATCTCTGGCAATTTTAAAGTAATAAAATATATTTACTTTACACTTTAACGCAAAACATGTGAGTTTTTTTTTCTAATTTGTCTAGGCCACATATTTCAAGATTTTCAATCTATTGATTTTTTTGGACCATATAGATTTAAACTCAAGAGGGTCAAAAGTAACAACTTGAAGATTTAACTCATTTTCATGGTGCTTTTGTGACTCAAACACTTGGCTAGCATTTGAGAAGTATCATGACTTGAAAACTTAGCTCGAATTTGAAGAGTTTCGAAACTTGAGACTTAGCATGAATTTGATGAACTTCATGACATGCATTTTAGAATCATGCATCGAGAAGCATTTTTACTTGAATATTTTATTGAATTTGATGAGCTTTAAAATTTAAATATTCAACAGAATTTGTTGAACTTTATGACATGCATTTTAAGCTTATGTGTCGAGGTTCATTTTGACTTGAAGATTTTGCTTGAATTAATAAACTTTATGACTTAAAGACATAGGTTGAATTTGATGAGCTTCCCGACATGAAGATTTATCTTAGATGATGAGCTTTATGACAAGAAGATTTAACTCAAATTTGATGAGCTCGAAGTAATTTGATTTGAAGACTTAGCTCAAAATTTAGGAGCTTGAAAATTTGATATGTTTCATAATATGAATTTTAGGCTCGTGCGCCGAGGAGTATTTTTATTTGAAGACTTATCTCAAATTTGAGGAGCTTCAGAACATGAAACTTAGCTCGAATTTTATGAGCTTCATAGCATGCATTTTAGGCTCGTGCATTGATGAGCATCATGAATTCCATTTTAGGCTCGTACGTCAAGGACCATGTCAACTTACATAGACTTTTCAATTTTTGTTTCTGATGAAAACTTGTCCTCATCCTCAATGTCAATTATATTTTCCTTGTAAGGTTCGAAGTTGGACAACTCTTGATCAACATTTGAAGTTATACTCAGTTCCATATCATGAGCACGCATTGCTAGTTCTTCAAATGTTTTGGGTTTTATGCCTTAAAATATGTAACGAAGATCCTAACGCATATCTCGGATGCATATTTCGATCCCAACAGTTATACTAAGGAGATCTTTGCAGTTAAGGCTCAAGCTCCTCCACCGATTTATGAAGTCAATGACTTGTTCATCATTTCTTCGACAGTCGTTTGCAATCTCTATCATGCTCACACCACGCTTTGTGCTATAAACATAGTTAAGGAATTGTTGCTCCATCCGCTCCTAGCTATTAATGGAACTAGTCTCAAGATCTATATACAATTTGAAAGAAATTCATGTGAAAGATATAACAAACTTCTTAACAAGATAATAACCATATGTTCCAACATTATTGCAAGTTCCGACAAAGTGTGCCACGTGTTGTTTCAGATTTCCATTGCGGTCGAATTGTTACAGCTTAGGAGGTTAATAGCCAGCATGTATTTTTAGGTTATCAATTCTTTGAGAATACGCCTTTACATATGTGAGAGAAGACTTGGACGTAGACTCATATTTATCTTTGATAGCCTATTTGGTGAAGTCCTTCAATTTGTCAATAGGAATCAAACCTTCGGCAGATACTTGAAATTCCTTGATAATTGTTTCTTGTTTTGTGAAGGACACTATTTCCTCCTGAGTTTCATGAAGATTTTCACATAATAGGGTGGATTCTCTTTTCTCCATCATGTTTTTCAACTTGGTAATTTGGATGTCTTGACCTTTGATATACTTTGATAGGACTTCAACTTCTTTCGTCAAATTTGTAAGTTGTTCTTCTATGGTGGAAGTTTCGATCACCATCACTTGCATCACCATCGTATATTATGGAGAATAACATCGTTTTTCCATGACATGTGATGCAGATATGTTATACAGAGTAGATCCGGTGCTTGAGATATCATTGTCGGCTGAAGTAAAGGGCTTTTTAGATGTAGATAGGCTCCATTGGGCAAGAACCCTCTCAACCATTTCAGCAATAACTTCTTTTGCGGCTTTTGCAGGAGACTTTACACCTTATGGAGACAAACAAAAGACAATAGCAGATTCAGACAGCACTGGTGAAGCTTGATGTCCTAGCAATTTGGTTTGGTTCCTTATGATAGGCCTCATGTTTCCCGCAGTAACATCAAGGTTGTTTTCCACAACAATGCAAAATTTGGATCCATTAATTTTTGCAGATGTGAATACGGATGCACATTCAAATTTTGATGCAGATGCAGGTACGGATGCAGATGCAGATTTTGAGTTGATATTCTTGAAAGTCATCTCGGTGTTTTTGAAATTTGATTCTCTTGAAGAGAAAAGATGAGAGGTAAAGATTGTCCCACAGTGCGTGCCAATTTGTATGCGTATAAAGTTTCAATCCTAAAATATAGCAAACATGAAAGGAAAATAGCAAGCAAACAACAGTATTTGTATTTGAATTTATCTGAATGTTACAATCTTTATAAATCTTTAAGAAAAGATATGTAATTCCCTAATTCTTGTCTTCACATATGTTGTTGATTTGATGTAATACGTGCGGCTCAACACTTGGAGCGAAGATTTCTTTGTATGCGGAAGACTTGCAGATCATCACTGAAGAGCAAGGATTCTCTATGTATTTCATTGTGTCTTCTTCTTCTTTTTCTTTTGGTCTTAAGAAGACTCCTTTATATAGCTGTGAACTAGGGTTTTGGGGTATTTCGTTCTTCAAATAATTTTAGAGGACCTTGGGCTTGAAGAGCATTAGTTGGGCTCGTCCCGTCCACTTAATGGACTGACCCAAATGTAATTTGGACTTTATTTAAGTCATATGTTTTGACTTATAAATTCATCTGACTTTATTAACCAATAATTTGATTTGGTCAATATATCATGAATTTATGGATTAATCCAAAATTTAATATGGATTTATCAATAAAATTTCACTGTCTATAAATTCCCCCTGCTTCGAGGCTTGTTTCGGTACTCGACTTGTCGAACCTTTAAAGATAAGGCTTTAAGTTTTCGTGAAATATTTTTTATAGAGTTTTTCAAAACATTCCATATTTGATTTCTATGGAAATTTTTCATAACTTGATTCAAATGGAATTTTAACTTGATTCCTATAGAAATTTACCATAATTTGGTTCCTAGGAAAATTTACCATAATTTTATTTCAAATATGGTTTTTCCATAATTTGTAAGAACACGATTTATGTATTTTTTTTATTTCTATAAATACCAATAATCTTACAAAGATTGATTTTCAACCTGAGGCATATCGAACTCAATTTTCGTCACTTTTTTTCAGCACGGCACACCTACGGTAGAAAATTCATAACTTGTTGTATAAACATCGAAATCATGATTCATTTAATTTTCCGGAAACTAGACTTAGAGAGCTACGATATATCCGAAATTCAACATCAAAACCCTTCTCAATTAATGGAAATTAATTTTTAAAGTTTGCTATCAAATTTGTCTTCTTCTTTTTTTACAACTCTGTGCAGTCTCACCAAAACGTCTTTACATTGGTGTAAAAGATTATGAATGACAAACAACTTGATTTTATAAAACCTAGACATCAAAGTCTACAACATATCAAAAATCAAGGTAAAACTCTTTATGGATTGACAAGAATTAATTTTTGAAGTTGGGTCTCACTATCTTGGTGTAGGAGAGCTCGAATGGAGAGAGACTTGATTCGATAGAAAATAGACTCTAAAGTCTACAATATCCAAAAATCAAAGTCAAAGTTCTTATCAATTCACCAAAATTGATATTTTTAAAGTTAGCGATCCAAACTTTGGACAACATCTATGAGTTCACTTCTCTGCATTATCATCGAAGAGCCGCATATTGATTTTTGTATTGATTGAGAATTTTGTCATCGTCTACATGGAAAGATAACACAAAATTCTTAAGCCAATAGGACCATATTCATCATGACGAGCGCGAGAGCATATGCCACAATTTTCACCATGTCGCTCTGAAACTTCGTGCTATTGGCATCGTGAGACACATCACCTCCTCTCTTTTTTTGTAGGCTTATGATGGACCGCAAATAGTATTAATATTAGACAAAAAAATATGAGGTGCAATCCATAATTGACGAGGAACCGCTTGGTGCATATTTGTTTGTAGTTGCGACTTTAATGATTAATCATTGTTGGCGCAGTTTCTTAGCGAATGTGGCTTTGGTGGAGAAGAACAACATTTCATGCAACTTCTTTTGCGAATGCAGCTTTGATGAAAAACCACGAATGATGCAGCTTCTTTTGCAGTTGTTGCTTTGATGATGAACGACACATGATGAATATTGTTTGGCGGTTGTAGTGTTGATGAAGAGCCACATTTAGTGCATCTTCTTTTGCAGTCAGGACTTTGATGACGAACCACACATGATGCATCATTTTTAATATAGTTATGACTTTGATAATGAACCACACTTGGTGCATATTCTTTTACAATTGTGGTTTTAGTGACGAACTACACTTACTGCATTTTCCTCTACAAACATGGCTTTGATGATAATCCACACATGAAACATCTTATTTTACAGTTGTGGCTTTGATAACGAACCATATTTAGTGCATTTTCTTTTGCTGATGCTGGCTTTATGACGAACCACACATGATGCATCTTCTTTTGTAGTTGAAGCTTGGAAATGAATCACTCTTTATGTCTCTTCTCTGTAGTTTTGGCTTTGGAAAGAAGAGATTTTGCTGCAATTTGGCTAGCTCTGTGGAGGAACTACTTGTCACATGATCAACTCCTTAAATAAAACTTCAAAATATGCCCCCATGCCAAAGATGGAAACTCGCTTATGGTTGCATCGATCCTTAAAAATATTTGATGGGATGATGTTTGATGAAGAGGAGATGCAACCTTGATAAAGACATCTAAGACGAGTTGACAAATCACTTCTTGATGTTTGATTTTTTTTCTACTCAAACTTTTTGTATATGATGATATGTCCATTTTTTTTCTCTTCCTTATGATTGTTAATGTGTAATAGCTCTTGCAATTTTGATGTAATAAAATATATTTACATTACACTTCAATGTAAAACATGTGAGTTTTTTTTCTAATTTGTCTAGGCCACATATTTGAAGATTTTCAACATATTGATTTTTTTTTGGACCATATAGATTTAAACTCATGAGGGTCATGAAGATTTAACTCATTTTCATGGAGCTTTTGTGACTTGAAAACTTGGCTAGAAATTGAGAAGTATCATGATTTTAAAACATAACTCGAATTTGAAGAGTTTTGAAACAGGAGACTTAGCACGAATTTGATGAGCTTCACGACATGCATTTTAGACTCATGCGTCGAGAAGCATTTTGACTTGAACATTTTGCTCGAATTTGATAAGCTTTGAAATTAGAAGTTTCAACAAAATTTGATGAACTTTATGACATGCATTTTAAGCTCATGCGTTGAGGAGCATTTTGACTTGAAGATTTTGCTGGAATTGATGAACTTCATGAATTAAAGACTTATCTTGAATTTGACTAGCTTCACGGCATGAAGATTTATCTCAGATTTGATGAGCTTTATGACATGAAGATTTAGCTCAAATTTGATGAGCTAGGAGTATTTTGATTTGAAGACTTCGCTCAAATTTCAAGAGCTTGGGAGTTTGAAATTTTGGCTTGAATTTGATGAGTTTTATGACATGCATTTTAGGCTCGTGCACCGAGGAGTATATTTATTTGAAGACTTGGTTCAAATTTGAGGAGCTTCAGAACTTGAAAACTTAGCTAGAATTTTATGAGCTTCATGACATGCATTTTAGGCTCGTGCATTGATGAGCATCATAACTTGCAATTTAGGCACGTACGTCAAGGAGCATGTCAACTTAAATAGACTCTTCAATTTCAGTTTTGGATGAAAACTTGTCCTCATCATCAATGTCAATTATATTTTCTGTGTAAGGTTCGAAGTTGGACAACTCTTGATCTCTATTTGAAGTCATACTCAGTTCCATATCACGAGCATGCGCTGCTACTTCTTCAAACATTTTAGGTTTAATGCCTTGCTATATGTAATGAAGATCCCAAATCATACCTTGGATTCATATTTCAATCCCCATAATTTCACTAAGGAGATTTTTATAGTTAAGGCTTAAGCTCCTCCAGCAATTTATGAAGTCAACGACTTGTTCATTATTTCTTTGTCAAGTGTTTGCAATATATATCATGCTCACAACACGCCTTGTGCTATGAAAATGTTTAATGAATTATTGCTCCATCTGCTCCCAGTTATCAATGGAACTAGACTCAAGATCTATATACCATTCGAAAACAACTCTTGTGAGATATCCAACATATTTCTTAACAAGATAATCACCATATGTTCCAGCTTTATTGCAAGTTTCAACAAAGTGTGCCACATGTTGTTTCGAATTTCCATTGTTGTCCAATTGCTGCAACTTAGGAGGTTGATAGTCAGCATGTATTTTTAGGTTATCAATTCTTTGAGAATGCGGCTTTACATATGTGAGAGAAGACTTGGATGTGGACTTATATTTATCTTTGATAGCCTCTTTGATGAAGTCCTTCAATTTGTCAACAGGAATCAGACTTTCGGTAGACACTTGAAACTCCTTAATGATTGTTTCTTGTTTTGCGAAGGCCTCTCTTCTCCTGAGTTTCATGAAGATTTTCACATAATTGGGTGGATTCTCTTTTCTCCATATTCTCCATCATGTTTGTCAACTTGGTAATTTGGACTTCCTGACCTTTCATGTACTTTGATAAACCTTCAACTTCTTTCGTCAAATTTGTAAGTTGTTCTTCTATGGTGGAAGTTTTTTATCACCATCGTATATGATGGAGAATAACATCAATTTTCCATGACATGAGATGCTGATATGTTATGCGAAGTAGACCCAGTGCTTGAAATATCATTGTCGACTGAAGTGAAGGGATTTTTAGATGTAGATATGTTCAATTAGGCAAGAACCCTCTCAACCATTTCGGCGATGTCTTCTTTTGTGACTTTTGCAGGAGACTTTACATCTTTTGGAGACAAACCAAAGACAATAGAAGATTCGGACGGCACTCGTGAAGCTTGTGGTCCTAGATATTTGGATTGGTTCCTTATGATAGGCCTCATGTTTCCCGCAATAACATTAAGGATGTTTTCCACAATAATGCAGAATTTAGATCCATCAATTTTTGCGGATGCAAATGCAGATGCGAATACTGATGCACATCCTGATTTTGATGCAGATGCAGGAATGGATGTAGATCCAGTTTTGGATGCAGATGCAGATTTTGAGTTGATCTTCTTGAAAGTCATCTCGGTGTTTTTGAACATTGATTTTCTTGAAGAGAAGAGATAAGAGGTAAATATTGTCCCACTAGGCGTGCCAATTTGTATGCATCTAAAGTTTCAATCATGAAATACAGCAAACATAAAAGGAAAATAGAAAGCAAACAACGGTATTTGTATTTGAATTTATCCAAAGGTTTCAATCTTTATAAAATTGTTAAGAAAAGATATGTAATCCTATGATTCTACCGATTCAAGGTTTATCATCACATTTGTTTCTAGACTCATCATGAAGGACTACCAACACTAGGTCTACCGGTTCATGTCATAGACTAGAATACTTCATCATTCATTTATGAAAGGAATGTCATTGGCCTATCGATTCATATTTATCATGTCAAGGCACATTTATTAGTCATTTATGAAAGGAATGCCATAGGCCTATGGATTCATATTCAACAATCAACAATACTTTCATTCATTCAAGAAGAGGATGCATAAGCCTACCAATTCAAGATAATTCATTCATGATCACATTCATCAATACAAGAAAGGGATGCCTTAAGCCTACCAATTCAAGTTATGTCAATCCACATTACTTTCATTTATACAAGAAGAGGATGCATTTGCCTACCAATTCAAGTTACATCAATCCACATTATAGAAACCCTTCACATTCTATCATCATCATTCATGAGTGTAAATTAAGAATATGCTTTCAATCATAACACAATTACCTTCTAAACATTATCATAATACCTTCATTAAGGCCACATACATATAAATTCTTCATGAAATTGCCTTTCAAGGCTATACATCAATCCCAACCCAAAAATCTAAGATACTACAATAGATAAGGGAATTAACATGATTCAATGACTAATTCAACATAAACATAAACAATTCAATATAGTTTCATAATTCAATCAATTCCCAATCACAAACCACAACTTAGGATTTTGGGGGAAAACATGGGTTCATAGGAGAAATCATCTTAATTCACCATTAATTCAACAATTCCATCTTAAATCATCATATAAAACCTTTTGAAAACGATTTGGAATTGAACCCATGCATAGATTGAAAACTAGGGTTTTTGGGGAACTTTGGAAACTTGAAATCAACTTTGAAGTTGGCTCCTTGAAAGAAACTAACTCAAGGATGAAGACTACCATACCTTTTAGAGATTAAATCCACATAACTTGAGTGAAAATGGTGAGGTCTTGACCTTGAGATCTTGAATCCTTCACCTCCAATGGAGGTTTCTAAAGAGAGAACTTTTGAGAACAGAGGTGGGTTCTAATTTGGGTTTTGAAATAATGAATTGGAAAATAGAGTTTAATACTTGTAATACTCTTAAAATACCATAATTAACCCAAAATAACCGTCCCTCAACTTAATAAATCATAAAAACAATTTACCGTAAAGCCCTTACCTTAGTCGAGTCAAACCAGAAAAACCAGCAGACGACCACCACCCACGGACCGTGGGTGGGACCACGAGCCGTACTGGCTGTCCATGGTCTAGGTTAGAGTCTGCTAATTTTGGGGCCTGACCTACGGAAGCCATCCATGGGCGTGGATGGACCTACGGGGCGTGATCCCCTTCTGTAGGTCACCAAACTTAAACACACACTAGTTAGGCACTAGTTTCACCTATTCATTTTATGGGTTGATACCTTACATGGGAACATTCGTGCTCGAATGACACTTTAAACACATTAAGGGGTTAATTACTCAAGACTAGCAACCCATCATTCATGCAACATCATAAGCAATGCACAAAACTAGGAGGAAACATCAACTCAATCTCAAACATGTTCAATACAACACAAGAGAGTAGGACCTACATCTACAAACTCATTATGCATGAAAACTCAACATTTCTCATTTCATTGGAGGAAATACCTTCTCCAACTGTCACGACCTAGGTGTACCCCCTAGACGTAACATGGTGTACTTGACTCCGAAGGGGTCGCATACAAGCCCTTAGCAACATCATAACATAAACGGAAAAATTTAAAACTTCTTGAACCATACAATCCAAAACATTTTCATAAGCAAGCGGAAGTCTTTACTAACTCTTTGTCTCAAACCATCTAGTTAAACTCATGAATAAAAGTCTTGTTATGGGTCGTTAGGCTCTAGTTTCACCTATTCATTTTATGGGTCGTTACAACGTAAAAGACCCGACATAGTACGTCCACAGAGCCTCTAGGAGTCCTATATATCAACTGATTGGGAAAAGGCTCCGACTATGCCCAAACTATACAACAAAAGAAAACATCCTTTGATTGCCCTAAGAAAAGGTGGAGCTTACCAACTCACTATTGCACCCCAAATCCTAGCAGAGGGTTCGATTAGAATCCCTAGTTGGATTTGCTTACACAAAACAAAAATGTGGTATCCCAATCAATGTGACGTCAATACAAATAAAAATGTGCTTATATGTAAGGCGGAAAGTCGAATCATAAATTGATGTTGTAAAATGAATAATAGATATACCATCTAAAACTTAAAATCTAATAGCCTCAATGGCCGACATCTAACCTCATAGTAATAAAATATGCATGGTCTTGTGTAATTAATAATATGTCTTGAATATATATATATATAATGCATGTCATACCAACCCAATGCTAGCAATGGTCATGTTCTTATGGTTTCTAACCAACATCATCTCTACCATACCATGGATAGTTGTACCGTATATATATACATATGGGTAAATGGTCCCATTCCCTTTGATTATAGATCGAAGTTGATGCATACAATATGTCATGATATGAACTTTGAATGCATATAGCATGACGTTATAAAACTTACCCAACTTTTACTCTTTGGTATTATTATTCTCATAATTTTGTAATCATTTTATTATAACATGTAAATGCCTCGTACAAACACATATATATGCTTTATGAATAAACTTGAACATTTAACTCGACTTTAGCTAGGTAATTTTGACATGTGGATGTTCGTAACGAGTTTAAGGTACTTCACTTAGTTCCTATACATGTTTCTTTAATAGATTGTAAAAGAAAGTATTTTTGAAAACACATGGCCTTTCATAGTTTAAACATACAAGTTACATTTGAGAGATCTGAAAATAAACTTATCATTTTAATATTTTCCAAAATACTTTTTAGCTAGAGGAGTTAGTTGAAAATTCTTAATGTTCCTTCATAATCATTTTAAGACACAACACATAAAGAAGAATAAGAATTCATACACATGGAGATATAGTCAAGAAAGTCGACAAAATGACCCATAGATGTTGAATACCCTATATAATCAAACGAGTGAAACATTAACATAATAGAATCACGAAAATTCTTTAGCTCACATCCCAATACCTTCCAAAGAATGTCTTTCTAGCAATATAGTAGTAAAATATCACATTTGATGTTTAGGAAATTTTCTAAAAGTCGTGCTCAAAGGAAGAATGAAACTTAGCCTTAACATACATCGCAAACGAGCTATCAAATGCCTAAAGATCCTTCATGAAAATTCTTAATTATATCCTAAGCTTCACAAAGAATATAAATATGTAGTCTACAATGACCTGTAATAGTTATGAAAAACTTAAAACACCATATGTTAGGTAAAATGACAGATTTTCTATTTGCAACATAACTCGTCAAAACAATCGTAAAACTTTCCACAAGTGATCACAAAAGGGTCTATGGACTTTTACCTTGTAAATAAGGCATAAAGCTCCAAGAACATTTAATCATCACTAATTTCTTTCATTCGAAAATTTACTCAAATCTAACCAAAACAATATAGAAATATGTGCTAGTTGCTCTCCACAGCAACCCTAGCCTATGCCTTAATTTTTTAAGAACTTGGATGGTGAAATATATTGGTTTTGACTTTTGAGCTAGGAACCCTAAGGTAAAAGTGAGGAACATGAACTTTCTATTTTGGGATTTTTTTCCAAAAGAAAACAGTCTCAAAATAGACTAATAAAGTGATTTTGTCTCGACTCAATTCCCTAACCCGGGTCTGCCCAGACAGTCCGCGGTAAATTATCATATCTAATTGTTTACTCTGTCTGATTGATGTACGGTTATGTGGATTGGAAACTAGACTCGCATGTTTGATGTGATAGTTCATGATCTCTCTAACTCATTATATATTAATAGATATTCCCACCCCCAAGTCAGCCTACAAATATGATTGTATGAAAAAATTTCATCAATAAATTGGTCAATTAAGATTTTTGTTCCAAGGCTCCCTTCTGCCTATTGCTTTGGTTCGAAAAAAATTTCAAATGAGTTACTATTAACATTCCTTGATACAATTACGCATTTTCAATTTTATTCTTCCGATTTCATATAAATTTATGGATCTCGCCTAAACGAACAATGTAAAACTCTAGAATTAGGATAGTAAGCCTTCGATGGGATAATTTAACACTCTGAATGTGCAGGGTGTTACACCTATGATGTCTTCGGAATACACGTGCTCTCGCACTAATACTATACTTTTTATCTTTGATGTGTTTTTGTCATTGCACTTCAATTAGTATTTTCTGAGAACAGAACTTTAAAACTTTACTTCTGCTATTTTCTTCAATTACATATGTTGACCCGATGTTCGCTTTGAGTGACTTAGTGTAGGTGTTATCGTGACCTTTGAATTTTGAATTGTGACACTTATATACCACATAAAGGGGTAAATATATGAAACTAAATTTGTTGAATCACTTATGTTATTTTATTATTGATAAGGTAGAAGACATCTCTATTAAAAAACCTTAAATTTCCTTACAAAAATTTTAAAAGCTCTTTACGAGAAATATAAGCTTGTCTAGCTTATATTTCATCAGTATTATGAGTACTGCTATCATTCCCTGTAATAATAAAGACAATTGTTAAATTTCTGTCCTACTTTTCTAGTACATGTGAACCTTCTGTTTTAAGGGTCTTTCTCTTCTATAAGCACATGCAGGTATCTTCTTTGAAAAAAAATAAAATAAAGATTGTCTAGCTTTAAAAGATCAGCGTCATGTGGAAACAAAAGGAACCTGAAGGAGATGATCAATATACATAAATACAGTTAGTTATACAAGAGAATTTTCTGCATTATGGAATTGCTTTTATTAGCTATTCGTTTGTCCTCCAATGTCATATTATCTCAGTGCATCATCCCAAAATAGTGAAGCTGCTATTTTCTATTGGTCGGCTGCTTGAAGTGGTTGGGAACGCCGGGTTTGATTAATGACAGTGATTGGTCTACCAGACACAAGTCCAATTGTGCAAAACTTGAGCAGTTCCAATAGAGAGGAAGAAATGAGACATTTTAGGAGTTCCTCCACCTTAAAATCAAGTAAAACAAAGTGCACGTTTGGCGGCTTCAAGGGTGTTCAG
>JAJOOR010028090.1:0-23985 GCA_036250505.1 Solanum acaule | reverse complement strand
ACCAAATCTCATAACACCCTTCATGGGTGAAACTTTCAAATATACCCAATCATCTACTTCAAACTCTAACTCCCTCCTCCTAACATCAGTGTAGGATTTCTGACGACTCTGCGCCATTTTCAACCTCTCTTGAATAACTTTCACTTTCTCCATAACTTGATGAATTAAATATGGTCCTATCAACCCAGATTCACCAACTTCAAACCATCCAATAGGAGATCTGCATCTTCTCCCATAAAGAACTTCATAAAGAGCTATTTGGACGCTAGAGTGGTAGCTATTGTTTTAAGAAAATTCAATAAGAGAAAGGTGATCATCCCAATTACCTTTGAAGTCAATCAAAAAAGCCCTCAACATATCCTCTAAGGTCTGAATAGTGCGCTCTGCTTGCCTATCTGTTCGAGAATGAAAGGCAGTACTTAAGTTCACCTTTGAACCAAAGTCTTTTTGGAATGACTTCCAAAATTGGGCAATAAATTGCACACCCCTATCTGAAAGAATGGAGACCGGAACCCCATGAAGTTTTACCACATCTTGAATGTACAACTTAGCATAATCTTCTGCTGAATGGGTAGTTTTTACCGACAAAAAGTGGGCTGATTTTGTCATTCTATCGACAATCACCCAAATCGAATCATGATGTCTGCGAGACCTTGGTAAACATGTGATGAAGACCATGTTAATCATCTCCCACTTCCATTCTGGAAGTTCTATATTTTGAGCCAAACAACCGGGGCTTTGGTGCTCTACTTTAACTTATTGGTAATTTGGACACTTAGCAACAAACTCTGCAATGCTCTTCTTTATACTACTCCACCAATAAACCTCTCTGAAATCGCGATACATCTTTGTGGAACCCGGATGAATAGAATATTTGGAGCTATGAGCTTCCTTCAAGATCCTCTTTTGGAGTTCATATACCCTTTGTACACACAATCTACCTTGATGCTTCAATACGCCATCTCCCCCTTGTTCAAAAACTAATACTTTTTGCTTATGAACATTTGCCTTCAATTCAAGAAATATAGGATCTTGGTCTTGCTTTTCTTTCACCTCTGACACTAAAGATGATTCATCCCCATTCATCACCACTACTCCTCCCTCTATGGAATCCATTAGTAGAACTCCCAATCGTGCAAGTCTATGCACATCTCTTGCTAGCTCTTTCTTATATTCCTTAAAATGGGAGGTACTACCCATAGACAACCTGCTTAAGGCATCAACAACAACATTATCCTTACTTGGGTAATAAAGAATACTCATGTCATAATCCTTGAGTAATTCTAACCACCACCTTTGTCTGAGATTAAGCTTTTTCTGAGTAAACACATACTAGAGACTCTTGAGATCGGTGAACACATCTACATGAGCAACATAAAGATAATGGCACCATATTTTCAAAGCAAAATACTATGGCAGCCAACTCTAGATCATGTGTTGGGTAGTTCCTCTCATGAAGTTTTAACTATCTGGAGGCATAAGCTATAACCTTGCCATTCTGCATTAACACACAACCCAAATCAACTCTAGACACATCACAATATACAACAAAGCCTTGCGTGCCTTCTGGTAAGGTCAATACTAGGGCAGTAGTCAACCTCTTTTTCAATTCTTGAAAGCTTTTCTCACAAGCTTCAGACCATTGAAACTTTACTATTTTCTGAGTTAACTTGGTCAAAGGGGATGAAATAGATGAGAACCCCTCGATGAACCTTCTATAATAGCCAGCCAACCCCAAGAAACTTTGAATATCAGTTGGAGATGTGGGTCTAGGCCAATTTTGGACTTCCTCTATTTTCTAGGTATCAACTCTAATTCCATCACCGAAAACAATGTGGACTAAGAATTCCACAGACTCAAGCCAAAACTCACATTTCAAGAACTTAGCATACAACTCCTTATTCTTTAGAGTTTGGAGAACTACTATGAGATGGCTAGCATGATCTTCCTTATTCCTCGAATAGATTAGTATGTCATCAATGAAGATGATGACAAACATGTCTAAATAAGGCTTGAATACTCTAATCATAAGGTCTATGAATGTTGCAGGTGCATTCGTCAAACCAAAAGACATAACTAGGAACTCATAATGACCGTAACGGGTCCTGAATGCTGTCTTTGGAATATCACATTCTCTTAGTCCTAACTGATGGTAGCCTGATCTGAGGTCTATCCTAGAGAAACATGTAGCACCTTGAAGTTGATCGAAGAGATCATCAATTCTCGAAAGAGGATACTTATTCTTGATGGTAACCTTATTCAATTGGCGGTAGTCTATACACAACCTAAGGGAACCATCTTTCTTCCTCACCAATAAGACTGGAGCACCCCAAGGTGAGACACTTGGTTGAATAAAGCCCTTATCAAGGACATATTTCATCTATTCTTTAAGCTCTTTCAACTCTGCTGGTGCCGTTCTATATGGAGGAATAGATATAGGACGAGTATCTGGAAGAATATATATACCGAAGTCTATCTCTCTCTCAGGAGGGACTCCGGGAGATCATCAGGAAAGAAATCTGGAAACTCTTTTACTACTGGAACTGACTGAATATGAGGTATCTTAACACTAGAGTAATTAACTCGAACTAAGTGATAGACACACCCATTGGAAACTAACTTTCTTGCCTTAAGGTACGAAATAAAATGACCCTTAGGCACTGCTGAACTATTTTTCCACTCTAAGACTGGCTCATTTGGAAACTGAAACTTGACAACTCGAGTTCTATAATCAACTAAGGCATAACAGGCATGAAGCTAGTCCATACCAAGAATGACATCAAAATCTACCATGTTTAATTCAACTAAATTAGCCATGGTGTCCTTGTGATTGATGGAAATAACACAATCACGATATACTCGCTCAGCTAGAATAGACTCCCCAACATATGTAGAAACACAAAAGGGTTCACAGAGTTTCTCAGGAAGAACATCAAAATTATGCAACATAAGGAGTCACAAAAGATAACCTTGCTCATGGGTTTAGCAAAGCATAAACATCAAGAGTAAAGACTTTGATCATACCAGTGACAACATTTGGAGAATTCTCTTGCTCTTGACGACTAGTGATCGCATAAAGGCGTTTTTCTCCTCCGCCAGTACGGAAGTAGCTCTTCTAGGTGCATCCCTGTCTGGTGGTGCAACTGATGAATATTGGGATGTATTTCCCTGATTCCCATTACTTTGCTGATTCTTAGGGAACTCTTTCATGAAGTGACCCTCTTGTCCACACTTGAAACAACCTGTGGAGCCTTCGTGACATTTATCTGGATGAGTTCTACCACACTTAGCACATGCAGGAGCCTAGTTACCTCTTTGTGCCACACGACCCTGAGACTGTGCCGATCTAGCTCTGAAATGCTGTGAATTCTGACTATTGTACTCACCTTTGTTTATGGGTGCAGGTACACTAGCAGATGATGGAGCAAGTCCCTTTTGCTTTTGTTGGAAAGAGATCGGTTCACATTATTTCTCCGCTGCCCGGACTCATTCCCTGTGTTTGCTTTCTTGTTTCTAAACTCCTCCCTATCTCTCAGCTTTTCTTCCTCAACCTGCTGCACATAGACCATCAACCTTGCTATCTCCATGTCCCCAATTGGCATGGCTACCTTGCCCTCATTGCTTGACAGATGGGACAACCCAGCAACAAAAAGACTCATCTTACTTCTCATATCCGCAACCATCTCCGGAGCATATCGGGAGAGTTGGGTGAACCTCAAATCATACTCATGAACACTTAGTCAATCTTGCTTAAGGGTGAGAAACTCTCGTACCTTGGCCTCTCTCAGTTCTCAGGGAAAGAAACGCCCCAAGAAGGCCTCCTCAAAACATGCCCAACTCGGAGGTGGTGCTCCCTCAGCTCTACCTTTCTTCCACTAGTCAAACCAAGTCCTAGAAACATTATTTAGTTGATATGCAACTAGTTCTACTAGCTCAGCATCGGCAACGTGCATAACATCAAATACCTTTTGCCGTTCTTCAATAAAGTTCTTTGGATCCTTAATAGTGCTTGAACCAGTGAAACTTGGAGGATTCATCCTCAAGAACTCTCGAATCCTCGAAGTATCAATCACTTCCTGTCTAGCACCTCTTTATTGCCCAACATGGTTAGTCACAACTTGGCTTAACATTCGAATCGCTTCCTTGAGCTCAACATTCGTGACTTCTCCTTGAGGTTGCACTTCATGTGCATAAGGTACCCCTTACTTCTCAACGTTCCTCCTAGTAAGATGACCTCGAACAACTCTTCGTGGAGGCATGATTAACTGAAAATCACCCGCAAGCACGAATTAGAAGAAACTTTTTAGAGATCAAACTCTAACGCACGAAATGAGTATAAACGAAGTGAGATAATTTCCTAAGTGTTGCAGCATCCTAATAATAGATGTGGCGAATTTGACACCGATAACGACAACTCTACAGACACGGCTTCATAGACTCCCTAGGACTCTTGAGCTATGTGCTCTGATACCAAGGTTGTCACGCCCCGAGCCTACACCCTGGGCGGGACTGGCACTCGAAAAATGTTACTGGCCCCGAGTGAACCCTTGGCCTAGCTTACTTACTCACCGGAAGACTTAAACATCAGAAATACCTCAAATAAGGAACTTATGAAATATTTATATTGTCTTTAAAGAAAACCTTCAAACTTGCCAATTTGGCTACTCAAGTCTCATAGCAAAACATCTGAAATACAAAGTTAAAGGACTCATAACTAAGTGTCTGACTGTCTATGAAGCCTCTAAGACAAAAAGGGATATTGGGACAAGACCCCTGATCATCCCAACAACTAGAGAACTAAAACAAATAATAAAGAGGAGTCCTCCAAATAGCAAGGAGGCTCACCAACTGACTCTGAGTGCTCAACTGGATCAACGAGGCGCTGGATGATGATCCTGGTTACCTATGTCTGCATCATAACAACGATGCAGGCCAAATGGCGTCAGTACATTGAATGTACGAGTATGCGAGGGGAATACTAAAACATAACGTAAGCTTTAAAAGAATCTGAAAGGAACATTTACCTTGGCTTTACTCAACTCATAAATAACTTAACTCAACATAAAGCAACAATACAAATGCATTATATGGAAAACTTTTAAAACAATAGAAAGCAACTCATTTTGTTAAAGAAATACAATAACAACTCAATTACATATAAAGTAATATAATATTGTGGGAGTTTCTCTAACTGACAACTACCACTATGAGCCTAAGTGGTGATACAACGTCTTTCCCACGCTGCTAGAACTGTCCTATATTTCACTGTCATATAGAAAGCATTAACTAATGGATCCCCTAGTCTATGCTAAAAAGAACTTAGGAATCATCTAAAAAGTATGATCCTTTCTACCCATGATGGCTACATGATTTATGGAGACTTGAGTTATTATGAACTCGCATCCCCATATCGGTGCTCAATACTACTCCCAAAATATACTTAGCTCGTATGTTTTTAAAACAACACTCTTTCTTTGGTTTGAGATAATTACTCAAAAACTTAGCTTAAAAGCTCTTTTGGAAATCGGTGTTTCCCTTTCTTGTTGAAATGTGAAAATATTTTAAACTTTTGGGAATACTTAGTTCCCCTATAATATTTGAAGAAATGAACTTTTACTCTTATCCTTAGATAACTCAAGGCTTATGTCTTAAAACAAAGTTGAAACGTTTGTAAAAGACTTTTGAAAATCTCTACGAACTTCTTTTGACTTGATTTTTAACTTCTTGACTTGACTCTTAACTTTCCTTGAATTGAATTATTGATTCAAGGTTCATGATCTCATGTTTATGTATGATTTCATGATGTTTAGACGTACCTTAGAGTGTTGGAATCAACTAGGAAACATGGGTACATTGCTAAGGAACTAGTATGGCAAGAAGGGGGGGAAAATGGGATGAACTTGCGTCCCTGGCGCTCTGAGAGGCGCGGGGTGCCAGCCTTAAACCTTCAGAGGGATGGGGTGGGGCTCTCAAGCTGGCGCGCACCCTCAGAGCCCAAAGTTCAGAGCCTTTTTTGGGGGGCTCTGGCTGGGGTGGCGCCCTAGGCCTCTGCCCAGGTGGATTCCGACTCTTCTCCTTCGTTTTTCAATTCTAAACCCCCTATTTCAACTTGGTTCTTTCCCCCAAACACATATAATCGACTATACCCTCAATATATACAAGATTCAACTCGAATTCACACCCAAATACATGAATCAACCTCAAGAAACTTCAACAACTAGAACCCACAAGATTTCAAACGAATTTCTATCAAGAACTCATAAGAATTGCTTCCAAACAACACAATTTCGCTGAATTCAATCATGGTTGGCACGTTGGTGAACTAACCCAACTCTATGTGAACTCACATACCTCATAGGATTGAATCCTTGGCGAAATCCACAATTAAACTTGAACGATCTTGACGAATCTTGCTTCTTCTCCTCTTTTCTCCTCTTCTTTTCTCTTCTCAAAAATCCTAACTCAATTTTTCAAAAGCGTAAACTGACCAAGTTCAGTTTAGACCCCTAAGTAATTACCAAAAAGGAATTATAAATAATAGGGTATGGAAAAGACCATAATGCCCTTCTAAAATCAAGATTAAACTTTACTTACTTGAACAACCCAACTTCAAATGGGCATATCTCACTAATACAAACTCAGAATTGCACAAACTCGGCGGCGTTGGAGAGATAATTCCAAGATCTTTCTTTCGGTATCTGGAAGCACATCTAACTGATCCTGATCTAGGAGTTATGGTCATTTGAAATTGACTAAAACTCCAAACTTAACATAACCTAACAAATTTCTAGATTTCATTCTTTCCTAAAATGACTATTTCCAATTTTAACTCTTTCTAGCACTTTCAAATAGCGAGGTGTTACAAAACCTTTCAAATGTTCACTTCTATATAGGATTTCTATCATGAAAGTCTTGTTAAACATGCAAAACCAATAAATCTTTGTTATGATTCTCCCACTACAACTAAGTATTACTACAATAGTTACACTTTCATGTACTTGAGTCTTAATATTTTCCTCAAAACCTTTTGGTATTGAAATATTAACAACTTTTTCATGTAGTGTTCTTTAATTTGCCGAACATCACTCCCACTACTTAAGGTAGTATTTTTTTTTATGTATATTAACATTTTTCCCGCTACTTAAATGCAATGGAACGTTAACATGGATTACTAAATAGTCCTTTTCTAGAAATCTGACAATTGTCTTAACAATTGCCTTGTTTTCTTTAGGACTATGAAATAAACCTTCTTTCATTCTTTTTGGATATCCAATTAAAACAGACATAGCTTTCCTGATTTGAAAGGAATTGAATTCAAATGTGATATGTAGTTCTTAGAACATATCTGAAAAGAAACAATACAACAACAAAAGAAGTCAATAATTAATATTATTATCTTCATATAAGAGTATATTTCTTTTCTCTTTTACAGCAATCCATTATAGAGTGTCTGGTGTAGACAATTGAAATGCAATTATTCTATCAGATAAGTGACTCATCAGCTCTGCAGATAGGTATACATCACTACAATCAGATTGCACTAACTTTATATATTTTACATAATGCTATTTTCACTTGTCTTAATTTTTTTTGAGTTTATCAAGACATTCAGAATTACAAAACATCAAAAATATATATTCATATCATGAGTAACTTTTGAAAATCTTATAATACTCAAATTCACCTCTTGCTTGAATGATCATTTACCGCACAAATCAGGATAGATTAATTCTAACTTATCACTACTATTATTTCATATTTAAGAGGAAAGGTCTCTTAGTAATTTTTCTTTCTAAACATGACTCACATATTGATAGTGACTTCATTTTCAATGAACCATTATGCCCATTCTTTAACCAACTTCAAAGTTCTATCCAGAATAAATGACGCAGATGATAGTGTACATATAAGTTTAGTAATTTAAAAGATATTTTGTCTTATGAGATAGATAAATATTCAATTCATGAGAAAAAAATTCATGCATAAATATACAATAAGAGATAACATATTTATAAAACTCAAAAGAGTTGCAAGAAAAATATATTAAGTGTCCATCTCTTATTTAGCTAGAAACCGAAAATAATTTCATCTAACATGAACATAAATAATGCAATTTTTTTTGAATAAATATCTTATCTCTATCGAAAGAAATACTTGAGTAGTATTAAGTGAGTCCATAAAGTCTATTGAGCATTTGAGATATAATATGGAAAATGCACAAGTACCCCCTTCAACAATACGCGAAATCCCAACGACATACCTTAACTATACATGAGACATAACCCCCTGAATTATTTTAAAGTGTAATAAACGCACCCTTTCATGCTGATATGGCATAGAGAGTGTATTCACTCTCTTAGAGGCTTGTGAGATACGGAAAAAGGTATTAAAAATCTGATTAATATGGACACGTGTTCATTTTTAATTAGACATTTTTATAATTAATTAACAGAGATAGTTAATTAACTTTAAAGCTTAAATTGATTATTTTTTAATTAAATTTCTTTTTTTCTTTATGAAATAGAGTCAAATTTTATCATTTTTCACAACTTATTTAAATTGTCAAAGAATTTTTTTCAGTGTTTTTCATTAATTTGTATAGTATCGAAAGACTTTATTTCTTTTTCATTTTTTACTCAAATACATTACTTCAAATTCGCTAATGAGAAAAAAAAATGCATATTAGGAATTTAATTTAGGCAACATATAAAGATCATAATTTAAATTAGTTTTTTTTTAAAAAAAGATTATAAATAAATAATTTACCTATAATCCCCTCTTCAATTATCCATGTCATACCCCTACTCCTACCCCTACCTCCAGCTCTCACCCCGCCCTACCCCCCCCACTCCTCCCCCCCCTGCTTTAGTTCTCCAACAATAGGACATCCCATCCCTACCCCAACCCAACCTCCATCCCGCTTCAGTTCTCCATCAATGACACCCTCCCTCCTTCTCTTTCCTTCTCACTTCAGTCAGCCTTTATCTTAACCCAAATTCAATTTCAAAAAAATGAATCCAATTCTGAATTCTTCTCGAATTAGAGTTCAATATTTAGGTAGTTTGTTCAATGGAGATTTTGGACCATATTTTATGAAATTTATTTGGATTATTTGGGTTGAAAGAAAAATAAAATTGATAGTAGATATTGAATACGGTGGTAGTGAAGGGATAAATTTGGTGGTGGGTAATAATTTTCATGGTGATTGTTAAGAGTTTTAATGGTTAAAATAAGTGGGTTTAGTGATTATGGAGTGGGTGTTGATAATGAAGAAGAAGGAATCAAATGACATGGAATTTTATATTTTTTATAGATCTGATCATTTATTGACGTGGTGCTGACATAATGATGACTTGGAGGCGAGTGTAAAACACCTCCCATCATGTGAGTGGCTATATAGGCTTTAGGTTGTGTTAAGGGTGCGTTTATTACATTTAAAAATAATTCAAGGGGGTAATAGGACTCATGTATAGTTAAATTGTGCCTTTGGGACTTCACGTATAGTTGAGGGGGGTACTTGTACACTTTCCCAATATAATACATTAAATAGATCATAATATGTCGAATAATTCTAAATAACAAAATTCAGGGATCATTTATACATATATATATATCCATGCATCTTGAATAGCAAATCGATGGGATTGGAGAACTATTCATGCATTACACATGTACAATGACTGATTATTCACTTCATAAACTTATACAGACCTAACTCAGATGGAGAGTCTACTGTTAGTTTAAGTCAAGGGAGAATCACCCTAGTTACATTGATCCAATCACATATTCCTCAGTTAGGAGAGTTAATACAAATTATCAAAACTAGCAATTTTATACACAGTGACGTGTATTAATTTCATCCGATATAGAAGAAGGTCTAAGACAACACGTGAAACTAATACTTCACTACAATTCAATCTTGGCAATCAAGATAAGGACACCTATAGCCAAATATGACCGAAAACTAATATAACGATCCAAAAATATTTCATACTAGGTAGTTCTTATAAATCCACCAAATTTCGGACCAATCAGAGTCCCTTTTTTCAAATTCCAAAACTATGATCAATTTGGTTGAAAATGTTGTTTGGCCAAAATAGAATTTAATTTTTTTCCATTCGAAAATTCTTATCACATATCATCATATGTGAAATAGATACATGAATCAAGAACAAAGAACAAAATTCCAAAACTATTTACATTATCTGAATACTATTTTTCAAAAATTAGCATATTTATATATACATTGAATATTAAAATTCAAAACATACCTTATAGATGTTAATGCATCTTGAACAACAAATTTTGAAGAAAAAATAATCACTCATGCAACATACATATATGGTGTCAGATATTCACTCCAATAAAATAAGAACAAGAGCTAAATTAGATGGAGAGTATTGTTAATTTAAACCAAGTGAATGGCATTATCCCTAGATCCGTTGATCCAATCATATATTACTCAAAATTGTTAATTTAAACCAAGTGAATGGCATTATCCCTAGATTCGTTGATCCAATCATATATTACTCAAAAAGGGAGAATCAATACAGATCATTAAAACTACAAATTAAATCTAGTGACTTGTACTAGTTTCATCCGATATGGAGAAAGACTTCACTAGAATTTAGTTACCCATAGAGAACAAACTCTATCACCATTGTATCATAGTCAAGTAATTTTTCATTCAAATTAATTTTCAAGATACAAAAATATCTAAAAAACAATAACTTCATCTAAACGACCTCAAATATCCAATTCACTTCATAACTGTGAATATTTTAAATTTGACTGTTTCTAATGAGCCTACTGAGTTTCAGATCAATTAGAGTTTAAAAATAATATTTATCTCCAATGTTATGATCAAATTAAGGTTCAAACGATTTAAGAAAAAATAATCAGATCTATATCCTTATCATATATCACTTCATGTGAAATCATAGCATGTAATCATGCTCCTAATTTAACATTAGTATATTGATATAAAGAATGACCTTATCATATTTAAATAAAATTTTAATCTGACAAACTACCTAAAACCCATCTAAATAATTTTTGATGGATCTATCAAATTTCTAGTCAATCAAAGATCAAAAAATTCATGACCACCTAAATATTGACCAAATTTGAAAAATAATCATTTTAGACATAGTTAAAGATTAAAGTAACTTGATTCACATTTTCATTCTCTTCTAATAATTATCTCGTGAGCATAAGGCATACAGTGTGTCTTCCCTTTCTCTAAGTCGTACAAAACCTTCTTATATCAAATTGGCCTTTCTGTTAATACATCTGCGAATCAAGATATGACGTTTCTCTCTTTCAGACCAATGAAAAAATGTAATATCTATTCTCATGAATTAATTGAGTAATACTAGTATCTAAAGGTAAATTTCCTTTCGGGTAAACAAGTATTTACTAGTATATATTTAGGCACGACAATTTCTATAGGATCCATTGAGTATATTCTAATGACTCAGATAAATAGATCACTTTAGTAAATCCTATTTATTAATCATTATTCTCAATTCATACATTGTTGTAACACCCCAGAAATCTTTTGAACTAAGACTCGAACCATCCTTCGTTGTGAATAGGATTTTTCCAAGGAATTTAATATTTCTTAAGTATTAAGGTCACTAGATATAGCACCTTGAGTTCCAAAAATAATTAAAGAGAATTCATTCAAGTCATTCCTTAGTTCTTTTGAGTTTTGGCTCAACTTCAAACGACCATAACTTTCGGTACATGATGAGTTAGGAGGCTCATAAGATATCAAATGAAAGATCTACGAGTCCTCATTCCAACACCACCGGGTTTTCTAATTTTTGAGCTCGTAAGAGGGAGATATGCCCGTTTAAAGTCTGACTGTTTATTTAAGGAAAATTACTCGGATCTAAGAGCGGTATTTTGGTCTTTTCCTTACCCTATCAGATTTAATTCATTTTTAATAATTAAATAAGGGTCTAGACTGATTTGGTTCAGTTTACACAATCAAAATTCATGCTAGGGTTTTAGAAAAGAGTTCAAGAAGAGAAAAGAGGAGAAAAGTCAAGGTTTTGTAAAGTTCTTGAGGTTTTGTTACGGATTTCGTCAAGGGTTTGATCCCAAAGAGGTATGTAATCTTCCATAGCGTTGGGTTCGTTCACCCACGCACCAATTATGATTTATTCAGCGTAATTTCGTTCTTGAAATTTAAGGATTTAAGTTCTTGATGAGTTCTTGATGAGTTCTTGATGTTTCATTCTAAATCTTGTTTTGTTGGGATTTCAATGAGTTGTTGCGATTATCGTATGGATTTTAAGATTTTTTTTTAGTAGATTCTTGTGTACTTTGGTTGGGTATTCGAATCTAAGTAATTGGGGAAGAAACCATTCTATTCTAGGTGAGTTAGGGTCAAAAAATGAGAAAGAAAAGTCGTCGGGGTTTTCTGGGTTAGGGCCTGACGCCCTACCCCAGACAATGTGCCCTAACCACACCTCTGTTGGTAGAGGGCTGGCGCCCGGGCCACTTAGCGTGCCAGGGTCACCTGGCCCCACCTCTTCTCCGTCGCTTTGCCCATCTGCGTCCTTTAAAAAGGTACATTCAAGCCCTATTGATTCTTAACACTCTAAACTACTTCTAAACATCTAGAAATAATTCATAACCTTGAATCAATAATTCAAATTCAAGGTAGAGTTAAGAGTTAAGTCTTGAGAGTTCTTTGAGAAAGTCCCTTTGAGTCTATTTGAAGAGTTTTCTACAATTTCTAATAACGTGTCAAGTAAGTAAGCATGAGAGTGAGGAGAATGTATTAATGAGTCTACACTATCATCAAGATCCTTCATATCACGAATCATAACTCTTGAATTCATAATTCAAATTCAAGAAAGAGTTAAGAGTAGAGTTCAAGAAAGTCTTTGAGTTTCATTGTGAATCCTTTGAGATCAATTATTGATTTGAGCTAAGTTTTGAGGAAGTAAGTATGAAAATTAGAAGAGTTGTATACATGAGTTCCATAATGTAATTTAGACCATCGAGTCAAGTCGTTCATGCCCATAATTCCGCACTAACACTATAAATTGAGTATCTTTGAGAGGAGTAGTATCTTCAAGTTCTAAGTCTTGATTATTGAGTTCCTAATCATTTTTGGATTATATTCCTTATCATGGGACTACTACATGTTACCCATGAATGTCCTTGAGTTGAGTAGTTGATGCCCATAATTTTGCATGAACCCTATAAGTCGAGCACTCTTGAGATGAGAATTATCATTGAGCTCTTGAGTTGAGTAGTTCATACCCATAATTCCGCATGAACCCTCCGAGTCAAGCATTCTTGAGATGAGTAGTATCATTGACTCCATGAGTTCAGGATTTGTTGAGTTCCAAGTATTGAGTTTTATGAATGGTTAGTGAAAACCTTGAATTGAGTCGTTCATGTCCATAATTCGGAATGAACCCTATTTTAAGAAGCGTTTTTACAAATTGTTTTAAGACTTCAACATATGAGTTTGGGGAAAAGTAGAGATGAGTTCATTTTATTTAGTTTGATATATGAGAACTAAGTATTCCTAAGAGTAAATGTTTTCACATTTAAGATGAGAGGAAACACCGATTTTCGAAAGAGTTTTACTGAGCAGTTTTAGTATCATCTCTTTTAAGAGAAATATTTTGAGTAATAATCTCAAACCATAGAAAGAGTTATTTTTTAGACATATAAGCTAGTTACATTTTGGGAGTAGTATTGAGCACCAATATGGGGACGAGTTCAGATAACTCAAAGTCGCCATAAACCATGTAGCCAACGTGGGTAGAAAGGGTCATACTTTTTAGATGATTCCTTAATTATTTTTAGCATAGACTAGTGGACCCACTTAGTTGTGGAGTTCTATACCCCGGCAAGGTATAGGACAGTTCTGGCAGCGTGGGCGAAACGTTGTATCATCACATAGCTCATAGTGATGGTTGTCGGTTAGAGAATCTTCCACAGAGTTATATTGTAATTTTATATACAAATTTATTTATTATTGTATTTTTCAATACATTAAGTTGCTATCTACTGTTTTAAAAGTTTTCCATACATTGCATCTTTTATTGTTGCTTTATCCTTAAGTATCTTGAGTTACGTATCTTGAGTTGATTAACTTTGAGTTGAGTATCATACCTTTGATTTGAGTATCATATCTTTGAGTTGAGTATCTTATTCTTGAGTTGAGTTTAGTTGATTGAGTTGAGAAGAGGTAAGTATGTTTCCTCTTGATCAAGTTCAAGCTTATGTTATGTTTTAGAATTCCCTCTACATGCTCGTACATTTCATCCACTGATCCATTTGGCCTGCATCATTTCATGATGCAGATATAGGTATTCAGGATCATCGACATGCGCTTTGTTGAGGTCATGTGATATTCCAGTCTGCTTTGGTGAGTCGTTTCATATTCCGGAGGACTTCACCTTTATCTTACAGTTAGTAGTTTTGAGAAGTCCTGGGTCTTATCTCGATATCCTTCTGTAATAGTAGATGCTTCATAGATAGACAAAGTTGAGTAGTTTTCGGTATGTATCTTCTTTGAGCTATTTTTTTCAAACTCTGAGTTTATCTAATAAGTAGTTTTCAGATATTTTTAAAGATTGAGTATTTGAGTTATTGAACTTAATTCTGTTTTAAGCTTTTGTATGCTTGAGTTAGTCTTCCGCTTGTAGTCATCCAGGATGAGGGTTCCCTTGGGGACCATCAATCGTTCTCGAGTGCCGGCCACATCCGGGGTGTAGGCTCGGGGAAAGACAATTGTAATCTCATATATATAAAATATTAATAATTATGAATAATTCCAAATAAATAAACCATTAAATGGTAACCATTTTATTAATTATACGATTCTTAATATTTATATGTGTTAATATATTTACATGAGAAGGAGAAATAATATGCTGATATAATTAAAAAAATTGTGGAATAAAATCAAGCCAATTCCAATTAGCTTTAACTGATGCATCATTCTAGGAAATTAGACAAACTAATAATTTCAATGGACCACAAAAAATTATAACTAACATGACAAAAGATTAACAATAGAAATAAAACTTGTATGCCACAAGAGAATTTATACTTTTCCACCAGGCATGTCAATTACTTACTGCCAGGTAATGATAAACTTTTCCCACTTTTGTTTTGTTTTATTATTTTTTATTTTATAATTGTTGAAGTCCAACATGATTCCAAGAATCAAGGAGTACTTCTGCTAACAACGTGCTTTCAATCAAGAGTTGGAATTTTTTTTTCTCTCTAGCACATCTTACATGAACATGAAATTGGAAACTTGATTTTCTTTTCACAGAAAACAAATTAAGATAAATAGGTCACAACCACCATTTCTTTTTTGGTGTTTGTTTTCAACAATATAACAATAAAAACTTGTGAATTTTATGAATTTGTAAAGCTATTTTGAAACAAAAATCGCCACTAACACTTCATAAACTTTTCACATTACTTGCGAAAAAACAATTCTCATGGTATATACTTTAGTTATCTATAAAGATGTAAGCAAGACTCTGCTATCAATTGTTGAAAAACTATATGCACAACGGAAGCATACCAGAATCATACAACTTACATGAATAATAGACAACACATAGTTTATGCTTCAACAAGTACAATCACGTTAGACCATATAAACTTTCTGAAATTTAATTCAAGAATTACCTCGTGAAGCGTGAGCAGATACCTTCAACTAAATCCACAATTTAGTCAACAAGTTAGAACCTTCAAGCGAATCGACAAACTATCCATAAAATGGACCACAGTTCAGCAATCTTCTACAGTGATTCCAAGTTCACTTCCAAACTCTCAATACTTGGGTGAGCAAGTATCGTATAGAAAACATAATTTTTTTCAAGGGTTAGAAGAATCCCTATTTAAAAAGATTCCTTCCTAGTCCAAAGAGAAGGAATACCATGTCTTTTCTTAGAAAAGAAAGATATGTATATCTCCCTTTCCTTAGAATAGAAAAAGTCATGTCCTTCTCCCTTTTCTTAGAATAGAAAAAGTGATATAATTCTCCCTTGCGTTAGAATAGAGAAAGACACATACTTCTCCCTTTCCTTAAAAGAGAAAGACACATACTTCTCCCCTTTTCTCATTAGAATATATTCTGAGTTCTAGTTAAATATGGGCACGGTAGGGACCAAAAAATTTAATATCGAGGCTTTCTATTATGAAAATAATTAATTTGAATTATTCGTACCATAATAAATTACAAATCATTCCACTAGAAAGAGGTATATGTCAAATTGGCTCACACTCTTCGAAGTTGCCTAAGATCATATCAAGAGATAACCTTACTTCGCCGATCAGACCGACGGGGAATATTCTAGGTGTTATCATGCATGGTTCACAATAAGCTCATCACAGAAGACATCGACACCAAAGTCAAGCAAGACTCCAAACTCTTGCTAGTGTGCAACGTTCATTGCAAGAGAATCAATTGGATACTTGGCTAGTCACAACGAGATGCAAAGAGTTCACATATTGACTATGCAACTTCATTTGGCCTCATCGTAGCCACACATTCATGTCTGTTCGATTATGAGCACTATTTGAGTCATCAGTATTAATCAAAACCGATACTCAAATTTGCTAAAGAACAGCCACATTCCACACGTACAAGAGGTGGCGAAAATTTAAAATATTTTGAAAGGGTCAAAATTATTTACAATTTAAAATAAAAAGAGCCACAAGCTCAAACATCCACAAGAAGCAGTGTAAAACACAACATTATGACTCATAACCCAACAAGAATATAGAACACAAAGGTGGGCCACATCCCACCACAATTAAAAAACACTTGTCCTCAAATGCAACTAACATAATATCCAGAATTTAAAATGAAGAAAGACAGAGAGGGAGGTAAAGAGGGTATCCTATCTAAGTAGTCGCTTCATCTGTCTGTGTATTAGTGCCTAGGGTATCAGTTTGGCATGTACTCTGGGTCACACCAGACGGACCAGCTCCACTAGAGACATTAAAATGTGTGTTTGCCATGGAAGCATGTACAGTCGCATCTATCATAATTGCTTCAGTCTCTGTCAGGTCCTCATCTGCAGCATCCACAGTTTCCTCGAGTATTTCCTCGTCTGTTTCTACCTCCGACTCAGGCTCAGCTGTCTGCTCAACCCTATACTCATTTTTGGTGGTGGTCGGAGGCATTTATGGCACATTTAGGATCTCCACCATTCCAAAGACCATGGACATATCGGTGGTGTTCAACTGATCCACATCAGTCCTTAGAGCAGTAATAGCGGCCTTTAATGCTGTCACCTCATCTGTGGCCCATTGGTCACGCTCACACACCGCTATCCTAGCCTCAAGGGAATTAATGGTAGCTCTCATTGGTGTCACAACATTAGTCAGGGCAATTTGAATCATGCCTGGAATGAAGGTTTCTAGGTTGGCTGCCCGAAGATCAGCAGACTGGGTAATCTGTCCCATCCGAATCCAGGATGCTTGAGTGATCAGTGCACGGGATGCAACAACAGCAGTAGTTCTGTGCGGTAACGCGGCAACAGAAGAACCTGAAGTGTCAGCAAGAGTGTTAGTGGAATTAGATGTACCTGAAGGCCCAGGAGCCGGAATAGGCAAAAATGCCTCTGCAAGTATGGATTTAGTAGTCGTAGCTTCCTTCTGCTTCTTCTCCGCCTGATACTTAAGATATTCAGCTTCGATCCTCCGGATATCAGTAGAGGATGTGGGCGTCACTACTCACTTCCACATCTTTCTTGGCATCTCGAGGTACCCGAGCTCGTCTGCACAGCTCGATGATCAATATCGGGAAAGGAAGTGAGGTCTGGCGCTGCCTTGCACGTATGAGTATCTCAGAAGCAATGATCTTTCCCAGGTTTAGCTTTGTTCCATTGATAAGGCAACCTAAGTAGGCTGCTTTTGCATGGCGAAAGATAGATTCATTTTGTGAAGGCATGGCTGTGCTAGTAATGAAGCCAAATTAATACCTTGCTGCCACATTTAGTTCTTTCTTCTCGATAACTGCCCCAGCCTCAAGCCACTTATGAGTTCCGTCAGCTATTAACGGGGCCAACCATTCTGTCATATCCTCCAGTGACATCTTACTGATCATAATCTGACAGTTGTCCTTAAGCGTCGCGGTGCATCTCAGAACGACATTTATAGCGGAGCGTCACAATGCACCATCTTTCCCCTGACAACTATATAGTCAACTGTTTCAAATTTAGCAGCTGGCTTCTTCCCACGTGGTATCAATGCACTGTACGTGCTGTAGAACTCTCTGACCCATCTTGAAATATACGGGCCACAGGGCTTTATGAAAATTTAGAATTTATGTGATTTCAGACATCTCATAATCTCGGGGTATCTATCAATTACTCCATCCGTGGAAAGACGCTCCTCTTCAATAATTGTCCTTAATTCCTCCGTCTTCAACTTGTTCATTGACTTGGGAGGGGGATCCTGTATTGGTGGTGCAGGCACAATTGCCTTTTCTAGAACTGGGGGAGTAGGAGTGGAAGGCGGAGGATTCCTGATCTTAGATGGATCATTCAGCTTCTTCGATCACAATTCAGCCTTTTGTGTTATTATCAGCTCGTCATCACTAGAGGCTGCACTTTGGTTTTCCTGCTGTTCACCCTCACTCTCAGAAGTAGTGAAATAAGTGTCATATATGCCTTCGTTGTCGGAGCTGACTTCTGATGATGCTGATGCTGATGCCTTGCCTTTTCCTTTTCCCTTCCCCCAGTTGTGGAAAGTTTTGTAGCTTTTCCTTTTGATACAGCTACACCTTCATTGATTTTAATCCTTTTTACCTTATTGTAGGGTGGCATGTTTCTACCTGCAACTTTGGGTCTAGCCATGTCTGTAATACATCGAGAAAAATTTAGAAACAATTCATTTAGAAGCGCAGACAATCAGTCGCAGATAGGTTCGCCGAACCGGTCGGTGAATCGCCGACTACTTTCGGTGAGCAAGGAGTGTCTACCAAAAACTACACTGCAACAAGGATTTAGGGGTGCAGACAAAGGGCGATCAAAAATACTTTCGGCAAGTCGCCGAGTGCTTTTGTCGACCTCAGGCTTCTCGTCGAAAGTTACAGAAACAAACAACACATTTAGCATGAAATTAAAGGTGAGATGGGGACATTAGGCAAACCGCCGAGTGGTTCGGTGAGCCCGACCTAGCTCGTCAAATGGCCCAACGTGCCTATTTTCAATCCAACTTCTCGAATTCAACCTGCAACCCCCGAAAACAAAATCAGAATATGCACAAGTTAAATTAAGTTAAGACCCATAGCACCTATCCTCTTAGGATACTCAGATTTCTCCGGTTATGCCAAGCTAGACGACATGCAAGCACAACCACATAAAATTTAAATCACTTTAACGCACAAGCATATGAGATTTCAAATTAAAACAGGCATTTGAACAATATCTTATTAGAGAGGCTCAGCACATGACAATACAATCAGATTATTTGCATACGAGAACAAATATAAAAAAATAAGTTTGGGGTTCATAAGACTAACCTTACTTGCCGATTAAAATGATATTTGAAGTTCTAGGCGGCAATGTAATCCAACTCCAAGCACAAATTAACAACCAAAATACTTGAAATGCGTATTGAAAATACTTACTAGGACCGAATTTGTGAAGTTTGAAATCGAGGAAAATTGAAGAGTTCAAAACTTTTGAAACCTTTGTCTATCAATACCCATCCAGTTCGCGTCCATTCGGCGATGTTAGTCACAACCGCCAATCCACTCAGCGACCCGCCGAGTGGTCACTTACCTCACCGAGTTTTACAGGACCTTCAGTCAAAGTGAGGGTCCAAACGGTGGTTTACATCGGGATCACCAATTGTAACCTGTGCTCACCGATTGTTACAGACCCTGATGTGAGAGTTTCTTGAGTTTAACGGCGGTTTGGATCGGTGTCACCGACTCTTCGGTGATTTGCTGATTGGACTTATGATCGCCAGCCTACACTTTTCAATCACTATCCACACTTCAAACTGCAAAATAAAAATACCATTATTTCTAAAAACAAAAATTGAAGCAATAAAGGGTTTTGGGTTGCCTCCCAAACATCACCTTAGTTATGGTCGTGGCACGACGCAAGTCAACGCTCAAGTTCCACTAGTGTGGTTTGCCTCAATTTCATAAGGCAACCCCTTTTTCAGATCTTTATATTTCTCATGCAGTACTTGGTCCATTTGGGATCCTAGTAGCTGGATGAGCTTGGCATGGGAAGTTGACATCTGGTTCAACAACAATACTTTCTCCTGGAGTTCCTCCAATACCCTGTCCTGCGTATTGGCTTTTTGGAGAAGGAGCGTGAGCATTACTTCAGTTTGTCCATCCCCCTTATTCTTTGATTTTCTTCGCTCATGAGGAGGGACGTAGCGGTCTTTCTTGATGCACTGGACGTCAAGCTCTCTAACCTTTTTGGCCAACTCATCCATCTAAGTTATCAGTGCAGCCATCATGAAGTCCTTTTCTACTTCTTGGATTTTCTCATCCATGTGATCAAGTAGTTGGAGTGCTATCGCGTATGGCTGTTTTGAAATACCACCCGGAATGAGTTGATCTGCCAACACCTTGTTTCCGGGACCAAGACTTCTGTAGAAACAGTCAAGGAGGACTATATCGAGAATTTCATGAGTTTGGCATTGAGTTATCAGTTATTTAAACCTTGCCCATGTCTCATGAATCTGTTCACCTTCCAATTGTTTGAAGGTTATGATGCGATCCCTGAATAGCATTACTTCCAATGGAGGAAACTCCATTTACTCGTGAGTACTGCTCGACCCACTCACCTCCAATGTTTCGAAGTTCAAATCAACAAAACAAAACTAAAAATTAAGTAAGTAAACTATGACTAACAACAACGAAAATCCTACTTAACTACAAATTCTCAACTAACACCACTCCCTGGCAGAGGCGCCATTTTGATGTTTGACGTAATCAACTGACACTATTTGGTTCAATTGCCAAACGATCGTGTGTAGTGATATAATATAACCCAACCAGTGGTTGGCATCGTTCCCACAGGGAGTGGTTTTAAGAATTAATAGAAAAATAAAATTAAGTTCTAATTAGTCATAGCTATAAATATTAACGAATAAAAACATACTAAATCTAAGGAGTGACAGAAGCGTCAATTATCAATGGGGGGTTTGTATTAACTAATCAACAAAAACGACAAAAATATAAGGAAACGCGATAGGGAGACGGGATTCTTGGGATGTGGTAGGAATACGGGTAAAACTAGAATATCGGGTACATGCTTTTGATAGTAAATTGTTGAGCATTTGTGACTAGGCTAGACTATAGTGGGGGTAAATTCCCTCTCGAGCAACTTACCCCGAATCAACTCGATTTCTCTCAAACACCGAGTTTCCGCATTAAGCACAGCCTCCGCCTTAGCCCATTCACTCTCTCGAGCTGAAAGTGTGGGAGAAGAACTAGGATTCATTCTCTCGAGTTGAACCCATGTCGACTCAATACCACCGGATATCAATTTAGTAGTCTTAGTTTTACGACCTCTCTCGAGCAAGCCAAAAACACTAAGATGAAATCATATTTGCAACTACAATCCCATTAAGTTCATACACAACTACTAAACGAAATGACATTTAAACAACAAATAAACCATCAATAAGTAAGACCCAACAGATAATTTAGCCCATATTCACAAAATCACACCCCAAGAATTGGGGTTTAAGCTAAACATGTAAAAGAGATAAAAGTTTATACCAATATCAGTTTCCATCAACTAGGTATTAAGAATTAAGTCTTAAAACACGTCAAGAGTGAAGAATCTTCAAGACCCACGTCTAATTTCTTGGAGTTGAAACCCTTTGAATCTTCAAGGTCTCAGAACAAAGTCTCCAAAACCCTCTAAAAGTTAAAACTCTCTCAAAAACTGTAAAAAGTTCGAATAATAGAAGTGATGCTAAGCTAGAAATTTAAAACAAGTATTTATAGTGTTTGAAAATTTGTGCTGCGGAGGACCAGTCGGCGCAGTTAGTTGGTATCGCCGATACACTCAGAGATCCACCTTTTGGTCGATTTCATTGCCTTCTTGCTTTAGCCTTCAACCTCTTCTCGTTTTGGGTCGCTGGGCGATATAGTACTGCTTTGCGGAATTGCTCGATGACAGGCCAAGTGCTCCATTTCATCGACAACTTGATCTTTCCCTTCAGGGCTCAGTACACTGGAACAAAATGCGATCTCTAGGCCTATCGGTGACTCGCCACTTAAGCTCGGCTATCTTCATGCCTTCATTTCTTCGTTCTTTTCAGCCGCCTTGTTCCTTTTTGCCAAGTAGTGCCCATGCTTTGCCTCAAACTCCAAATACCTGAAACTTAAGGGTTTACATCAGATATTGAGACAAAATATGAATTTGAGGACACTAATTCTATCAAAATATAGCCCTAAATGAGTCTAAATTATGGACTCATTAGTTACTAGTAGTTCTTTTGAAGAGTCGTGGGTCTTTTCCCGAAATTCATCTTTATACAGGAGAGGCTACATAGATAAACAATTTTTATTAGTCTTTTAGTTTCATATGTTTTATTTAAAACATATCTTTTACACTCAGTATATTCGACGAAGTTTTGAGATTCAGTACACTATTTTTCAAACGTTTCTTTTAATTTGATACGTATATATGGTCAAGTTAGTCTTTCGCTTGTAGTCAGCGAGGATGTGGGTTCGCTTGGGGACCAACAATGGTTCTTGAGTGTTGGCCATGTCTTGGGTGTAGGCTCGGGTCGTGACATTAAGCGCAATGGAACGTCAACATGAATTACTAAATAGTCCTTTTCTAGAAATCTGACAATTGTCTTAACAATTGCCTTGTTTTCTTTAGGACAATGAAATAAAAATTCTTTCATTCTTTTTGGATATCCAATTAACATACACATTGCATTCCTGATTTTAGAGGAATTGAATTCAAATGTGATATGTAGTTCTTAGAACATATCCCAAAAGAAACAATACAACAACGAAATAAGCCAATCATTAATCTTATCATCTTCATAAGTGTCTATTTATTTTTTCTTTTACACCTATCTATTATAGAGTGTATGGTGTAGACAGCTGAAATGCAATTATTCTATCATATAAGTGACTCATCAGCTCTGCAGATAGATATACATCACTACAATCAGATTGTAGTGACTATATATTTTTCATGATGCTATTTTCATTTGTCTTAAAATATTTTGAGTTTATCAAGACATTCAAACTTACAAAACATCAAAAATATATATTCATATCATGAGTAACCTTCTGAAATCTTAGAATAATCAAATTCACCTCTTGCCTGAATGATCATTACCGCACAAATCAGAATAGATTAATTCTAACTTATCACTACCTTCATTTGTTTTTTAAGAGGAAAGGTCTATTAGACATTTTTTCTTTCTAAACATGACTCACATGTTGGTAGTGACTTCACTTTCAATGAACCGTTATGTCCATTCTTTAACCAACTTCAAAGTTCTATCCAGAATAAATGACGTAGACTCTAGTGTATAGATAATTTTCATTCAATTTAAAAGATATTTTCTCTTATCAGATAGATTAATATTCAGTTCATGAGAAAAAAAATGTATGCATCAATATACAATAAGAGATAACATATTTATCAAACTCAAAAGAATTGCAAGAAAAATATATTAAGTGACCATCTCTTATTTAGCTAGAAACCAAAAATAATTTCATCTAACATGAACATATATAACGCAAATTTTTTTGTGAATTGATATCTTATATCTATATAAAGAAATACTTGAGTAGTATTAAGTGAGTCCGTAAAGTCTATTGAGAATTTGAGATATAATACGTTAAATAGATCATAATATGTCGAATAATCCTAAATAAAAAAATATAGGGCTCAATTATACATATATATATATATATATATATATATATATATATCCATGCATCTCGAATAGCCAATCGATGGGATTGGAGAA
>JAJOOR010028089.1:0-24151 GCA_036250505.1 Solanum acaule | reverse complement strand
CCCCCCCCCCCCCCCCCCCCCCCCCCCCCGTGAATGTAGAACTTAAGATATAATAAGCTCAATAAAAAATATAACTGGGGGAGTCTTAGAAATAGTTTCCAGAGAATAAGAACAATGGACTGATCTTGTATTCAGTCAGTTAATGATCTTATATAGAATTACAACTTTAATAGAGTCACAATCCCACTAAACAACTAACTAATTCACTAACCTAACTCTCCTAAGCTTTAGGAACACATTTCTGCAATACTACGAAATAGGAAAAACTATCAGAGTTAAAAGAAAACAAATACCAACTGAAAGTTAAAATATAGCCATACTACAGACTTAGTCAAATTAAACTAGTAATGATGTTGTCAACTTTAACACCCCTTCTCAACATCATCTCTCCGTCTTAACCATGCCTAGCTGCTTGCAGAAATTCTGCAACTTGTTGACACTAAAACCTTTGGTGAACAAGTGTGCAATTTGATGTTCTGTTTTGATGTGCTCCAAAACTTTTTCCCGGATAAAGTGGTAATGTATCTCCACATGTTTAGTCCTTGCGTGGAAAACTGGATTTTCAGCCAAACAAATTGCTGATTGATTATCACAGTACAAAGGAACTGCGTAGCCTACTGGTTGTCTTAAATCCTTCATCAACTCCATAAGCCATGTACATTCCTGAGTTGCAACTGTTGTTGCCCGATACTCTACTTCTGTTGTTGAGAGCGACACAGTTGCCTGCCTTCTGTTGCACCAAGAAATTGCTCCAGCTCCAAGCTTAAACACAAAACCAGTAGTTGAACGACGGGTATCATGTTCTCTTCCATAGTTAGAGTCACAATATCCGATCAATTTGCATTCTTCACCTTTCTTATACAAGACACCATAGTCAATTGTACTATTTACATATCTCAAGATTCGACGAACTCCATCCAAATGAGACTTCTCTGGATTTTGAATGTAACGACTCATCACACCTACTGCATAAGAGATGTAGGATCTTGTTAAAGTTAAGTAAATCAAACTACCCATCAATACATCTTTGGAGTATTTTTGTTGATGCAAGCAAATTCATTCTTCACTGATATCAACCTCCAAGCCAAGAAAATGGTTAAGATGTTCGAGTTCCTTCATCTAGAAGCGTAGTGACAAATTCTCCTTTGTTCTAATAATTTCTTCTTCACAGTCGCCTGTTAGGATTAGATCATCCACATATACTAGCACAATAGCTAGTTTTCTGCCAACAATTTTCACAAACAGGCTAGAATCTGACAGTGCTACTGAAAAACCACTATGAGTAAGAAATTCAGAAATCTTACCATACCATGCCCTTGGCACTTTCTTTAATCCATAGAGCGCCTTTCGAAGCTTACACACATACTCAGGATAATCATGACTCTGAAAACCCATTGGTTGACACATGTAAATCTCTCGATCTAACTCTACGTGCTCTGCATTCTTTACATCCATTTGCCATAAGTTCCAATCTTTACTAGCTGCAAGTGCAAGTAAAACTCGGAAAGTAGTAAGCTTTTCCACTGAACTAAACGTTTCATCATAGTCTAGTCCATATTGCTGAGAAAACCTCTAAGCTAGAAGATGAACTTTGCGCCTTTCAATTGATCCATTTGTATGATGTTTTATCTTGTAAATCCATTTACATGAAATAGGTTTAGCATCCCTTGGTTTTGTCACGAGCTCCCACGTTTGATTCAGTTGTAGCACAATAATTTCCTCCTCCATAGCTTTAATCCACTTTGGATTCTAGAATGCTTCCTTAAAAGTTTCTGGTTCCTTTTCATTTTCATCTTCTGCAATGGCAACATTGGCAAAATTAGGATTTTGCTTTCTGATCCTTATTGACCTTCTGAGTGAAGGTAGTGAATCTGCTCCAATTAGCTCACCCTCTTCACCTGGTTGTTGGTATATACCAGTTTGCCACGGATTTTGAGTCACGTCTTCATCAACATTGTCTTCATTAGCTTCACCTTAAGCTCCATCTAGACTCAATTGCATATGGGAAGAGTCCAACACATCTTTGAAGACATTTGAATCTGGCAGCAATTCCTTATTTGCAGACCACCAGGAAGAAGCTTCATCAAATATCACATTTTGAGAAGTGTAGCAGTTTCCTGTTGTTGGATCACAATATCGCCACCCTTTTTGTTGACTGTCATACCCTACAAAGATACACCTAACAACCTTTTTGTCCATCTTGCTATGTAAATCATTAGGTACAAATACATAGCATACACATCCGAAAACACGAAAAAAGCTAACAGAGGATTTCATGTTCCACAACTTCTTAAAAGGTAAAAGAAAATGTAACCTTTGTTGAGGAAGTCTATTGATCACAAAAGTTGCAGTCTTCATATCTTCAACTCAAAATTGTCCTGGGATAGTTTTTGCGTGAAGCAGGCTCCGATAGATTTCTGCTAGGTGTATGTTCTTCCTTTCTACTATGCCATTTTGTTGTGGCATATTTGGACATGTGAACTGATGGCGTATTTTACACTTTTCAAGAAATTCAGAAAATTCATATGAGGAATATTCCCCACCATTGTCAGTTCGCAAACAAATAATTTTCTTATCAACTTCTCCTTCAACAACCTTTTTGAATTCTTTAAATTTTGAAAAGACCTCAGAATTCTCCTTTAAAAAATAAATCCACACGTACTTGGAAAAATCATCAATGAATGTCAACATATATTTCATCCCACCAACAAAGAGTTGCTTGACAGGGCCAAACACATTTGAGTGAACTAACTCTAATGGTTCCTTGGTTGTATATTTTGAATCCTGATATGGCAACTGATGCGTTTTACCATACTGATAACCTGCACATATTACATCCGTCCTTAGTGGAAGTTTGGGAAGACCCTTCAACATTGACTTTTCCATCATGACTCTAAGTTTAGAGTAGCTAACGTGACTCAACCACATATGCCATAAGTCTACCATCTCATTCTTCTTTGTCTTGTCTATATATGTTGTTTCTACCGACATTACATAAATAAAATTTAACCTTTTCCCCTTCATTACTGGTTGTTCTTTAACCTCAAGATCATGGTATATTCTTACATCTTGCGGACCAAATAGAACATAATGACCCAAAGATGTCAATTGAGCTACTGAAAGAAGATTTTTCTTCATACCTAGGACATGATAAACATTTTGAAGCAGCATCAGATCAACACAAATATTTGGAAACACAATAGTTTTACCAATGTGAGCTATCAGTAATTTTGTGTCATCTATTGTCACCATTTCATGACTTCCCTTGTACTCGGAAAAAAATTGTAGCTTCTTTTTGTCACCAGTCATATGGTTTGAGCATCCCGAGTCAACAATTCTATCATTCTCATAGTCAATTTGCTTAGAGGTTGTAAATGTAAGAGCTAACTCCTCTTGTTCTACCAAAAAGAACGCTTCAGCATCCCAATCATCTTCACTATTTTCCTTTGGACAGGAGGTAGCAGCAGCGTTGCTCTCAACAGTCCTTTTTTTGAACCAGAAAATATTGGCTTTATGTCCCTTCTTCCCACAGTTATGGAATTGCCCTTCAAACCTCTTATTGTTGACCCTATTGTTCTTCAAACTTCCCCTGGACGAGAGCTTCCTTCTCCTTGATGACTTTTTGACTTATCATCAGTTCTTTTTTATCCACCGGAGTTGTACTGCTTGGGGTTCCCTCTTCTTTTGTTGACGTAGAGTGCTTCCTCCTAGCCTTTAAGAGAGACTCCGCTCATTTGCTTAGCCAAGGCTTCCTGACCTGCTAGCAAATTCTCAAATTCTACAAGTAATGGCTGATTTTGCCATCCTTGTACAGCAACAATGAAGCTTCTATAATTAGGCTTCAGACCATGGATGATAATCCACTTCATCCTCGTCTCTCCTATTGGAGCTTACGGATCTAACTCTAAAATCTTTCGACATAATATCTTCACCTTATGAAAGTATTGTGCAATTGTCATGGTGCATTGTCCTATCGATAGTAATTCACTCTCTAGGAGTTGGAGCCTTGTATCATTTTTTCTTTGAAAATAGGTTGGAACATATTTTTCTCTGGGGTGGTGGCGTCTCGTAAGTGCTCTAGGACATCCTCTTCGGTCGTTGTTTTCAAAGGGAACATAGCCTAACCATCTTTTATCTTCCACTTTCGCAGAGTGTCGTTTGCATCTTCTACTGCTGGTTGTGTCACCTCGCTATCATTGACAACATCCCACAGATCTTGCCCTTGCATATAAGAAATTATGCAAGTTGACCATGTACTGTAATTGTTGTTGTTGAGCATTTTCATTCCGCCGACAGCTTGTAGGTCTGTCATTGTGTCAACAACAAAAATCTCAAGAAAAAAACTACAGTAAATGATCTCCCAAGGAACAACATTGCTCTTGATACCAAATGTAGAACTTAAGATATAATAAGCACAAATAAAAATATAACTAGGGAGTCTGAGAAATAGTTTCCAAAGAATAAGAACAATGGACTGATCTTGTTTTTAATCAGTTAATGATCTTATAGAATTACAATTTTAATAGAGTTACATTCCCACTAAACCACTAACTAATCCACTAACCTAACTCTCCTAAACTTTAGGAACACATTTCTGCAATACTACGAAATAGGAAAAACTATTCGAGTTAAAAGAAAACAAATTCCAACTGAAAGCTAAATATAGCCATACTACAGACATAGTCAAATCAAACCAGGAATGATGTTGTCAACTTTAACAGGGTAAATGCCATTATGTGTTTGTTGATGTTGTTTGGCCAGAAATAAGACAAAATTATTTGTGGTGATCAATAAGATAATGTTGGTAAATAGTGAATAGGGATTAATGATGCCAATGATTGGCGAATAATTAGGATAATTGATTATGATGTTTATTTTTGTTTAAAATAGGCTAATTTGCAAGCTAAATTCCTGGTCCAAGGATCCTGACGGCCTAATCCAAATTATGTCAAAAAAATTCTTAAGCTTATCACATTATGATTCAAGTTTTGATATATTGAGATAGATAATTAATTATTAGATGTATTGTATTATATGAATAATATTAGGTTTATGACATTTGGACGAATTGAGACTTAACCCTAAGCTTGAAATTAGGAAATATGAGGCTTGACATGTTAATTAACATCAAGATTAGGAACTTGATTATAGATTTTGGTGGGTTTTTTAATCTAGGATAGACATATAGTAATATGTGTGTTGCTAGTTTTGAAATTTTACTATGATTATTTATTTGAATAGATTGCATTAATTTGCAAGCTCAACAAATGGAGAAGGCTCAAGTCCCAGAGTGATTGTTCAATTATTTGAGGCAAGAGGATTTTTCAACCCTTGTTAAGTGTATAGAATCACGTATTTCCTTGTATTATGTGTTGGGGAGCAATGAGACTTGGTGATGGGTTGACTTGTCCGTATTGAATAATTCTAATGATGAAAAAGGGGTTATAAAAGGCAATGTGATTAATTTTTGTTGTGTGATGTTGTTAATAGTGCATTATTATTTATGAAAATTGTCATCTCCTCATTATTTGTGTGAACATGTCATTTGCGTTGGTTCTGAAACATGGTTGTGACAAGTGTTAAGTGAATTGAGGAAGGATAAGAAATTAAAGAGGATGTATCATTTCGAGGGATGTGTCATGCGCCGCGACGGATATTATGATTCGAGGGAGGTGTTGCACATTGTGACAGATTCTATTATCTATGGACGTGTCACACGTCGTGACTGATTTTATTATCGAGGGTCATATCATACGCTGCGATGGATGCATGAACAAGTATGTGCCCCATGGGTCTCGAACTAAGAGACAACAGGTGTATATCACTAGGTAAGACATGCATTGCTATACTTGACATTAGATTTAATTGCAATGCATATATTTATTATTTGTGAACTTCTAAGTGCCTTTCTGTGAAACTTGTGATTGGTGAACTTGATCTCATGTATTGTTGATTTGAAATTGTCAAAGTGTTGTTATTGAGGTATGTGTTATATTATTTGTGAATGATTAGGTTGGACTAATTTTATGTAGGTTGTAGTTGTGGAGGTTCAGTTAGGCTGGTAGGAGTACCCATATTCTATATTCTTAACTTGTGTTTAGGAGTTCACTTGCTGAGTTTTGAGTACTTTTATGTTATACACCTGTGAATGTAAATATGGTGCTAAGCAGCTCAATCATAAAATGAATGAAGATGTGAGATTGATGCAAATGAGATCAATTTGTTTGGTGTTTTCAACACTTTATTCACCTGCAACATAATTTCTTTTTTTTAATTTATTTAAATAACTTGACCCAATTGGGCCGATTTTATATATGTAAACTACTAAAATAGTTCAGACAAGAAACAAAAACGTTTGACTAGCCCAAAACTAGCTGGACAATAAATTAAACAAAAAAAACAACTAGCAAAAATAAATTGGAAACAAATTTCCTTGGGAAGGGTGCAAGAAACCCTCTATGTTGTCTGTAAATTGTTAAGTCTTCACCACCTTCACAATTCTTGCTTTAATGGTATGTTCCTTTCCATCTACATCTTCATTGTACACCCCTTTTTTCTTCTTCTAAGGATTTGCCATCTTCAACAATGAAGTGCAAAAGGTGTTGCAGAGTTGAGCTCAGCCAGCCAACCATCTCCATTCAAAATCGATGTCTTGATGTCGGGACTTCCTTAGGTGAGTTCCAAAGTGATTACTTTAATTTTTCTCTTGCATAGAATCTATGTCGTATCCCCTTTTTTCGATGTAAAAATCCAATGCTAAATCTAAGAAATTGTATCTGCAACTTTCTCGAGATAATTTTCATCATTCTTGTTGTTGTATCTACAAGTTGAGAAGAATTATTCTTGTAACTCTTTTTCTGAAAATTCAATGCAAACCACGGGCTATTACTTCTTATTTTTTCAATGATAAAATTGTTGGTTCTGCTCGAATTCATGAAATGATTGATATTGCATTATCCCTTCTCTCCTCTCCTTCTCTATCTATCATCATTGTTCTGATTCTGATATTAGGTAATTGTTTCTTGTCTAAATTCATAATTTTTTTTGCTTGACTTGGTAACTCTGCAAAAGAATTATACATAATTATGTCTGGATTAACAAAAGCCAAATTGGCTAAATAATCAGCCAAAGTATTTCCTTCTCTGTAAACACGTTGGATCTGAACATGACATTCTTGAGAGAGTCCCCAAATATCTTCTATTATCACTGCTATACTCCAAGGCACTTCCCATATTCTATTGAGAATTTTTATTAGAACTTCTGAGTCTGTTTCCAAACACACTTGCATAACTCCTTCCATAACACGATGTGCTAAAGCCTCTCTTATTACAACTGCTTCTGCCTCTAGATTAGTGCCTTCTTGTATCTCTTCTCCTTGTGCCTAGACTAGATCACCTACAGAAGTTCTTATACAAAAGCCATATGAACTTCTTCTTGGGTTACCTCTAGATGAACCATCTGTATTGCACTTGAGTATACCTTCTGGTGGTTTCCAACACACTGGGAGATAGTATAGCTTTGGTTTATGCTTCTCTAGGCAAGCCACAATGTCGGACCATCTTGTTGGCAAATCTTGTAGTTTAGGATATATTGTTCTCCCTAGTTTCAACAAATCTGAATTGACCCTAAAAACCAAGTTGTTATAAGAGGATGGTCTGCCATGTTTTAGACTGTTTCTCCTCTTCCAAATATTCCATATGATAATAGTTGGTACAGCTCTCATAAGTTGCTTTAAAATTGGAAAACATTCACTTGTCCACCGTTTAATCACTACTTGTGATAGTTGCAATCCTTCTAAACTAATACCTGCAACATTAGCAAACAATCTCCACAACTTTGCAGTTGTATAAGAGGTTAGAAAAAGGTGAGACATAGTCTCAGATTTAAGTTGAATGCAGCACCAACTTCTTGATACAAGATTAATCCCCATGATTTGCACCACTTCATCCACAGGCACTCTGAACTTCCACATCCTCCATATGAGAAAAGACTGTTTAAAAGGCAGTTTTTTACTCCTCATATATGTAAAAATGTCCTCTTCTTGATCTTTCTACCTAATATATTCACATGCACTCCTCACGGAGAAATTACCACTGGCCTCAGACATCCAAACTGGCTTATCAACTCTACTAGTTTGTTTAGATGGTGGCAACTTTTTAATAATAATAATAACATAATATTCTGGAAGATGGTCTCTCAGCTTCTGCTCATCCCACCCTTGTGCATCAGTGAAGTTTCTTACTTCAATTTCTTCCTCTCCTGCTTCTGGAAGGATGTGATATAGAGCCCCCATGGTGGTCCAATTGTCATACCAGAAACTAGCATCCCCTTTCTCAATTTTCCACCATATTTGATGTTCTATGAGCTCCCTGACAAAAAACTAATTTCTTCCAGATGGGGGAGGCACCTCTACATTGAGCCACAACAGGGTGTATCTTTTTGCAATACTTGTTAATCATAAAGGCTCCCCGTGGTGATGGTTTGCTTCTTAAATTCCACCACAATTTACAAAATAAAGCATTAGAAACATCAAAAATGGACCTAAAACCAACACCTCTTTCTTCCTTAAGGAGACATAAAGTGTCCCAACATAATTTCTTTATCATTCAAAGAAAGAGAAAAAAGGAGTCAATATCTTAAAAGATCATTGAACTATGAGAAATTATCTAGTCATTAAATTTTGTTTTGTATCAATAAAATCCCTCAACTTAATGTTTTTAACTTTAAAAATCACTCAACTACATTAATCATTAAAATAATTTTTTTAAGACAAAATAAATTATTTTACATTCCACTTAAATATGGACCCCACAACTAAACATAGTTTAAAATTTTCATTATAATTCTTCTTCTTCTTATTCTTCTTAATTTACCATTAAAAATATTTGACATGACGAATAAATTATTTTATATAATACATAAATTCAACTAAACATTTATATATTTTTTATAATATGTTAAATATCAGTGTACATCTTCGTAAATCATCAATGTCTGTTCTTTCATCAAAATATATCTGAATTTTGAACAATATTGTCCATTCTTCAGCCCGTATATTGAGGATGCAATTTCACATCCTGAAATAAAACACCAACAAAAATCTGGAATCATGAAAGGTAACCCGCAAAATTTGCTTCGAGTTTATCTACCGAGTTTCAAACCTTGCAACACCTAGTCTGATGGATTAGCCCAAAAAAATCCTACAAGAAAGATGTTTTACTATAAATCACTGTACCCCATGCTCTGTTTTGTAAATAGTATAATGTACAATAATTATATGGGGTATGAGATAGCATTTTTGGTGATAACTTTGAGTATTGAAAGTTAAAAACAATGTCTATGTACTAATTGGAACAGATAATATGGACTAAGAACTAGAATAATTATAATGGAGAATGACTTCTGCCCATTAGTGACGGAAGTTATCTTTTCCCTTTTGATAAAAAATATTTTCCTTAGAGGACGCATTTTCCACAATTCAAGGTAACACAAAACACTGAAATATAATTTAATCAAGGAAAAGAATTCTGGGAATAAATTTTGGCACATAACATACACCCAAGACTTTAACTTTTCTGAATGCAAAATATGCCACAAGGTAGCAATTGCTTTTACTAACCTTCTGGATAAATAGAAAGTATAAGACATGTTATTCCTCAACCCAAAAAATTGGATACACACTACTAATCTCAAGTTATTTATTAATCCTTCAATTGTACAACCACATATAGTATGTTACGCTTATGACTTAAATAAACATAAATTCATTACCATTTCTATACTGTAAAAAGTGAATCTAGTTAACCATAACACTTAATGAACTGTCAACTTAACCAATGCTAGTTCCTATATTTCCTAAAACAATCACAACCAATAAAGTACAAGACGCAAATTCAGAATTTTAAGAGAAACAAGTACTCAAATAAAAGAAACTTTAGAAAAAAACAAAGATTAAGAAAATGAACCATCTCTTGAGAGAGGGGATTGATGCTAGTGAGATTACATTGTTGTACAATGATGTTTTGGATATGATAAATTTGGCTACAGATGATTTCCTTCTGTGAGTCGAACAAGCTCGAGAACGACATCGTAGGACTGGTCAAGGCCAGTTGTAATTGATTTTCCATTGTAGACTCCGCCAATCGAAATTCTGACCGACCTCGAAGAAATAGATCAAACCGATTCATGCATCAGATTCAACAAGCAATTGAAGAAGAGGAGCAAAACTAAAATCCATCAGGATCAGTTCTAGGGTTTTCACGGCTATGTAAATGGAGGAAGAAGAGGAGGTGGGGAACAAAACAATTTGTGTGTTGTCTCTTTGCTGATAGTGAACCAATGAACTTTGATGAAGCTGTTACTAACAAAAGGTGGAGACAAGCCATGGAGGAGGAGATCCAGTCAATAGAGAAGAACAACACTTGGGAGTTAGCAACTCTTCCCAAGGACCATCGAGCAATTGGAGTCAAATGGGTATACAAGACGAAGAAAATTCCCATGGAGAGTTAGAGAGATACAAGGTAAGACTTGTGGCAAAAGGCTACAAAAAAAGGCATGGCATCGACTATGAGGAAGTCTATGCTCCTGTTGCCCGCATGGAGACAATCCATCTATTGTCTCTTTAGCGGCGGAAATGAAGTGGAAGATCCATCAACTAGATGTCAATCAGCGTTCTTGAATGGATATCTTGAAGAAGTCTATGTTGAGCAACCATTGGGCTTTGTGGTTAAAAATCATGAAGATAAGGTGTTGAGGTTGAAGAAAGCCTTATATGGATTGAAGCTAGCTCCACGAGCATGGAATAGTTGCATTGACAAATACTTTCAAGACAATGGGTTTACTCGTTGTTAATAACAGATGAGACTCCTTACTTTTGTAGAATTCTATTTTTGTAGTTCCTAATCCTCAGGAATCTGTTGTTTAATAGTCTTTATCTTTTCTAGGTCTTGTATAGATTCTTTATATAGCAGCCATATGGCCAATAATAAAATATACAATTTTCCCATGTTTGCTCTCGTTTCTTTATGGTATTAGAACACTTCTAAACTCCCACGAGTTGATCCTTTTTTTTTGCCAAGTCGTCGAAATGGCCCCCAATACTTCTATGACCAATGCTGATGGAGTCAATAATGCCATCACTATTGTCCAATTCAATCCTATGACCCAACTGCCCATAAAAATAACTGGAAGTCACAATTTTTCCCTGTGGAAAGCTCAAGTTTCAATGCTTATGCGTGGTCACAATCTCTATGGGCATCTCGATGGCTCCATCCATCCCCCCACTTATACCATCTCACAAAATAATCAAGATGTTGCTAACCCTGAGTTCATTCTTTGGTACCACCAAGATCAGTTAATTCAAAATGCTATCTTGGCCTCCGTTGATGCTACACTTGCCCCCACTGTTGCTGTTGCAATCTCCGCCAACGATGTCTGGGATGCTCTGCATACTGCGTATGCGAAGAAATCTCAAACAAAAATTTTCAGCTTGCGAGATTGACTGGCTCGCCTCACTAAAGACTCTCGTCCAGTTGTAGATTATGTCCATCAGACTCAATCACTTTGTGATGAACTTGCAACTGCTAGTGTGCCTGTATCTAATCCGGAACACATTGTTAAAATTCTCAGTGGACTCGGATCTGAATTCTGAGAACTCTCTGCTGCCATTTGTGCTCTAGATTCAACAATTTCCTATGAAGAGCTTTACGAAAAGCTCTTGGATCACGAGATTTTTAAAGTACGAGCACGATAAGAAGCCGCTCACAACTAATATCACTGCTGCTGTAGCACAAAAGACCATCTCAACTCTTCCTCGCCAGGGTAACAATAAATACTCCCACAGTCGCCATCCAGGTGTGAACACTCCTCCCAAAAATCATCAGCAATGGCCAGCACAACCATGTCGCCCACAAAGAAACAACCAGGAGTAGCCCTTTGACAAGAATATTTGTTGCCAACTATGTGATCGCGTAGGTCATTCTGCTAGGGTCTGCAGATCTCAATCCCATAACCATCTGCAAGCTCGGGCAAACTTTGATAGTCGTTTTCCTCCTCAACAAACCCCTTGGATCGTGGATAGTGGAGCCACTCACCATATTGCGTCTGATGCTCAAAGCCTAGACACTGTACATAACTACCACGGCACCAAAAAGATCACTATGGGCAATGGTAACATCATTCCAATATCCCATACCGGCAATGCTAACATAAGTGCATCAAATCATCACTTCAAACTTCTCAATACCTTATGCTCCCCTCTCATAAAAACTAATCTTATTTATGTTTCTCAGTTTTGTTGTGATAATCATTCCTCTATTGAATTTTTTCCTTTCCATTATCTTGTGAAGGATCTGAATACGGGGGCATCTATAGTTCGCGGGCAGAATAAAGATGGGTTGTATGAGTGGCCACCGGTCTGTACACATCGTTCTCCTCAATGCAATGTGGTTGTTCCAATTCACCTGTGGCATTGGCATTTAGGTCATCCTAATCGTCGCATTTTGGATACTATTTGAATAATTTTTCCCTTCCTGTTTTAGATCCTAAAGCTAGTTCCACTTGTAATTCTTGTTATTCTAATAAGATGCACAGGTTGACTTTCTCAGAAAATTCACTACAAAGTAATAAGCCCCTACAAATCCTTTTTGGCGATTGATGGGGTCCATCTCCGGTTTTTTCATTTGATAAAAAAAGATATTATTTGTTATTTGTTGATAAATTTTCAAAATACATGTGGTTGTTTACTTTAAAATCAAAAAATGAAACTCTAGCAGTTTTCAAAATTTGCATCCATTGCTTGAACGGAGGTTTAACACCAAAATTCAATCTTTTTACATGGATGGTGGTGGCGAATTTCAAAGTTTATATAGTCCTATCTCAAAACACATGGCATAGAACACTTAGTGTCACCCCCATATACTCCACAACGAGTTGCTCTAGTCGAAAGACGACACCGTCATGTTATTGAAACTGCTAGAACCTTGTTGCATCAAGCGTCTTTACCATCACACTTCTAGAGTTTTCCCTATCAACAAGTTGTCTATCTTATAAACACGCTAACTACACCCAATCTTCAGCATAAGAGTCCATTAGAAATTTTATTTCAAAAGATGCCAAAGTATGATTCCATTAAAGTGTTTGGTTGCCTCTGTTATCCATGGCTCAAACCATATGCCAAAAAAAAAATTAGAGCCCCGTTCGACACCATGTGTTTATTTAGGTTTTTCAAATAAACATTACAGTCAACAATGATTTGATCCCTTAACTTCCAAAATATATCTATCATATGACATCTTATTTTTGGAAAATCAGTTCCTATTTGACAATATTTTTTCTCATTTAAAAAGAACACAACAAAGTTGGCCCATTCAGCAACTTGATATCAATAATGCCTTCCTGCAAGGTTGTCTCGATGAAGAAGTCTATATGCGCCAACCACCTGGTTTGAAGCTTCTGCGCATCCGACGCATGTTTGCAAGCTGCACAAGGCTATATATGGCCTCTAACAGGATCCCAGGGCCTGGTACACTGAACTCAAAAATTACTTGGTTACTTTGGGATATGTTAAATCCCAATCTGATTCTTCATTGTTCATCTTGCATAATTTTGAGTTGACTATTTATATTCGGGTATACGTTGATGACATAATTGTCACAGGTAATCAAATTTGTGGTGTTCACAGCATCATTGATAATCTTGCAACCTAGTTCTCATTGAAGGATCTTGGTCCACTTCATTATTTTCTTGGTGTTGAAGTCTTACCTTATCCTGGTGGTCTTTTGTTGTGTCAACAGAGATACATTACTGATCTGTTGCAGGATGTTAATTTGCACAAATGCAAGCATTTGTAAAGAATTCGGTGTATCATTATCGAAGCAAGCACATAGACACAATGTATCACTTTATCCGAGAATGCATTGCCAAGAAAGAGGTAGAGCTCAAGTATGTGAAATCTCATGATCAAATTGCGGATATCTTTACAAAGCCTTTCAAGTTTGACGATTTTCAGAGATTGAGATCAAGCGTTGGAGTAAAGAAGAAAAATCAAAACTAAGGGAGATATTTGTGGGAATAAAATCTTGGCAGCAACTAGTTTGGCAGTCACATTTGTTGAACTTACTTGCCACAAATGTTAAAGTTGGCAAGTCACATTTGTGGAAGTTGGTAGTCAAAGTTTGGTAGAGTTTTTGTAGAGTTTGACAATCAAACTTTGTGGAAATTGGCTACCACATTTATGTCACTAATGATGTAATAAAGAGGTTCAAAAACTCTATAAATAGAGTAGTAATTGAACACTTGAAGACACCAAAAATAGAAAAGCAATAAAGAGTAGAGAGAGTAATCCACAAACTACTTCTTAGTTAGTGAGAAAAATAGTGTGGAAGTAATATAATTTTGAGTTATAAGATATAAAAGAGTGTTGAGTAGTAATCTTTTGAAACTACCAACTTTTTCATCAGTATTATTGTATTACTTATTCGGGTATCATATTTACCTCATTTTAATATTTGGTGGAGTTGTTACACTCTTCCTATTGCTATTTAGTTTGGTTATTATCCTAGGTGTGATTATCATTTTGTCCAACATCGAGGTCTGTCGAAATTTTGATTGGCGGAGTCTATAATGGAAAATCAATTACAACTGGCCTTGACCAGTCCTACGACGTCGTTCTCGAGCTTTTTCGACTCGCAGAAGGATATCCTCTGTAGCCATATTTATCAGCTCCAAAACATCGTGGTACAACAATGTAACCTCACTGGCATCAATCCCCTCTCTCAAGAGATGGTTCGTTTTCTTAATCTTTGATTTTTTTTTCTGAAGTTTCTTTTATTTGAGTACTTGTTTCTCTTAAAATTCTGAATTAGCGTCCTGTACTTTGTTGGTACTGATTGCTTTAGGAAATGTAGGAACTAGCATTGGTTAAGTTGACAGTTCATTAAGTTTTATAGTTAACTAGATTCACCTTTTACAATACAGAAATGGTAATGAATTTATGTTTATTTAAGTCATAAGTGTAACATACTATATGTGGTTGTACAATTGAAGGATTAATAAATAACTTGAGATTAGCAGTGTGTATCCAATTTTTTGGGTTGAGGAATAGCATGTCTTATAGTTTCTGTTTATCCAGAAGGTTAGTAAAAACAATTTCTACCTTGTGGCATATTTGCATTCAGAAAAGTTAAAGTCTTGGGTGTATTTTATGTGCCAGAATTTATTCCCAGAAGTTTTTTTCCTTAATTAAATTATATTTCACTGTGTGTTACCTTGAATTGTGGAAAATGCGTCCTCTAAGGAAAATATTTTTTATCAAAAGGGAAAAGATAACCTCCATCACTAATGGGCAGAAGTCATTCTCTATTATAATTATTCTAGTTCTTAGTCCATATTATCTGTTCCAATCAGTACATAGACATTGTTTTTAACTTTCAATACTCAAAGTTATCACCAAAAATGATATCTCATACCCCATATAATTATTGTACATTATACTATTTACAAAACAGAACATGGGGGTACAGTGATTTTGATGCATAATGGCAGTCAATTAAGCATTAACTAAGAAGAAAAATTCTAGGAGCTTTGAACTCGAAGAACTGAGATACTAATGCAGAGCTTGCAGCTGAGATATTAGAAAAGAGAATTTTAGAAGAAGGAGAAATGTATTATCATTCAATGCTTTCAACTACAATCCTTTACATTGTATATATGGATATATTCCACAACTAAAAATCAACTGCTACACTGGCTGTTATAACAGAATAACAGAATTGTATTTAACTAATGAACCCCTCCACTAACTGACTTGTAATATAACATGTAATATCTATAGACTTGCATCAATACCCCCTACAAAAGTACAGACTTGTCCTCAAGGCTGAAAGGAAGGAAATCTATGTTGAATGTCAGACAAGTACTCCCAAGTAGCTTGAGAAGAATCAATAGCAGTCCACTTCACAAGCACTTGAACTACATCCTTGTTGCCACTTTTCACAAGCCTCCTGTCTAACACACATTCAGGCATAAGGCAATATGGACTGGACAAGTGAAACACAGGTGGATGATTGATGACATATGGGACCTCATGACACTTCTTCAACTGGAGACGTGAAATGTATGATGAATTAGGACATCAGTTAGCGAAAGTAATTTATAGGCAACAACTCCAACTTTAGCAGCAATAGGATAGGGACCAAAATACATAGTAGCCAACTTTTTAGAGGGTTTAACAGCAACTGAAACTTGCCTATAAGGTTGCAGCTTAAGGTAAACACAATCTCCTACCTCGAAACATCTGTCAAACCTATGTCGATCAGCTAAGTCTTTCATTCTTTGTTGGGCTCTCTAAATATGAAACTTCAAAAGATGAATGATTTCTTCTCTAGCAGCCAATGATCTATCTACCATGTCAGATGAAGACTTACCTACTAAGTAAGGAAGGTGAATAGGGGGTTTCTGTCCATACAAAACTTCATAAGGAGTGCATTTGATAGCAGTGTGATAACTAGTATTATACCACCACTCAGCAAGTGGTAAATAACTTGACCACTCCTTAGGGCTATCAGAACAGAAATATCGTAGATAAGTTTCCAATGTCCTATTCAAAACCTCTGTTTGTCCATCTATTTGAGGATGATAAGCAGTGCTCCTCTGTAACTGAACCCCTTGTATTGTAAACAATTCTTGCCAGAATTTACTAAGGAACACAGGATCTCTACCACTTATCAATGTAGTTGGCATGCCATGAAGTTTAAAAACATTGTCCAAGAAGCACTGTGCTACAGACTGAGCAGTATAGGGATGTTGTAGGCTCATGAAATGGCCATATTTACTCAACCTATCAACCGCCACCAAGATAACATTCTTGCCATTAGACTTAGGTAAGCCCTCAATGAAGTCTAAACACACATCAGTCCATACTCCATCTGGAATAGGGAAAGGCTGCAATAAGCCTGGATAGGTAGAAACATCATACATGTGCCTCTGACAAACATCACATTTATTGATGAAGTCCCTCACATCCTGACTTAGAAACTTCCAATAAAATAGAGATTGTATCCTCTTAATGGTAGCATCCATGCCAGAATGTCCACTCTGTGTAGTAGAATGCCACAATGAAACAATTGTCTTTCTCAAGTGGGAATTGGCTCCAACTACTAATCTACCCTTCCACCTAAGCTAATCATTACACTAAGTAAATGACTTAAAAGGATGAACATGTAGTTTAGTAATCAGAGTCTGCAAAGATGCATCAGTTAACCAAGTTCCCTTGATCTACTCATATAGAGAATCATTAGGTGTCAATAAGGAGATAACTAATAACTCAGCATCAAGCTTCCTAGATAAGGCATCAGCAAATTTGTTGTCTATACCATTCTTATATTCAATTGAGAAGTTGAAAGCCATTAGTTTGGAAATACCAGCCGCCTGAAAGTTGGTGTGGAGGTTTTGTTCCAACAAGTGCTCCAAAGCTTTTTGATCAGTTTTGACAATGAAGGGCCTTTCTATCAAATAGTGGGACCATTTAGTGACATCAAATATAAGAGCCATTAGTTCCCTATCTTAGACAGATATGGCTTAGTGTCTAGGAGCCAGTGACCTGCTAATATAGGCTATAGGGTGGCCTTGCTACATTAGCACAACACAAATTCCCTTCCCACTTGCATCAGTGTCCACCACAAAAGGTTTAGAGTAATCAGGCATAGAAATCAAGGCTTGTTTCAGTTCCTCAAATGTTGTTGTAGCATGCTCATTACAAATATATCCATCCTTCTTGAGTAACTCATGCATTGGCTTACAAATGGATCCAAATCCTTGTATAAACCTTCTGTAGTATCCAGCAAGTCCCAAGAAACCCCTCAACTACTTGATATTGATAGGAATAGGCCATTGTGCTACTACTACAATCTTCTTGGGATCTGTAGACACCCCCTCACCACTAATGAAATGGCCTAGATATTCCACTTTAGGCACTCCAAAGGAACATTCAGACATTTTTGCATATAGTTGGAATCTCTGCATTATGTCAAAGACTGCCCTCATATGTTCAATATGATCGACCATACTTTTATTGTAAATAAGTATGTCATCAAGAAAGAATAAAATAGTTTTTCTCAGTAGTGGCGTAAAAATTGAATTTATAAGACTTTGGAAGGATGATGGAGCATTAGTTAAGCCAAAAGGCATTACCAAAAACTCATAGTGTCCTTCATGAGTCTTAAAGGTAGTTTTCTGAATGTCATTTTCATACATTCTCAGTTGGTGATATCCAGCTCTAAGGTCAATCTTTGAAAATACCATGGAACCTCCTAACTCGTCCAAGAGGTCCTCTATAATGGGTATTGGAAACTTGTCTTTAACGGTCAAGCTATTCAACTCCCTGTAATCTACACAAAGCCTCCAACTACCATCATTTTTGCCAACCAACACAACTGGTGCAGCAAAAGGACTAGTACTATGTTGTATGACTCCCTTATCTATCATTTCTTGTACAAGTTTCTCTATGATATCCTTTTTGACCCCTGGGTACCTGTAAGGCCTTTTGTTCACTGGGTTGGCTGACTTAACCAATGGTATGCGATGATCGAAATACCCTCTATGAGGTGGTAGTGTAGTAGGAATCTAAAAATATGTTGGCATATTGGTCAATTAACAAGGATAATGCTGGATGAACTAAGTTACCTTGTTCAGATTGAATGTTGTAGCAGTGCAACCTATCATCTGAACCAAATAATAATGACATCATGAAGAATTGAGTCTCATCAACCACAGCCTTATTTATTGATTTGGCCCTTGTTGACTTCAGCTGACTACCAGCTCCTCTCAAGACATGTTTTTTACCTTGATACCTGAATTCAATGATTCTATTCTGAAAATCAAACAAGATTCTACCCAAGGTATTCAACCATTGTACCCCCAGGACAATGTCCACATTACCCAATGGTAGCAACAAGAAATTAGAGGCAAATGTAGTACCCTGCAAAAGCCACGTTAGATTTTTGCACACTGAACCTGTTTGCACCTTTTTGCCATCAGTAACACTGATTGATTGGGCCATAATAGTCGTGAACTGACATCCTAACCTCTTGGCTCCTTCTTGATCAATGAAATTATGTGTGCTCCCAGTATCAATTAAAACCTGCAGGGGTTTCTTTCATGATAGCCAGTCACTCTAATAGTCTGATAACCTGTGACTCATGTGAAAGCTTGTAAGGATAAGGTCATGAATTCATCAACTTCCTCATTGTCTTCCTGTATTTGGTCCTGCACTACCTCTTCTTGAACTAACTCCTCATATTCTCTTTCCATTAGAAAAAATTGTTTATTGGACCTACACTTGTGACCAACCACATATTTATCATCACAGAAAAAACAAAGGCCCTTAGCCCTTTTCTCATCCATCTCAGAAGTAGTCAGCCTCCTTCCCAACCCATTACCAATGAATCTGTTAGGTTTAGTAACCTGTGAATCAACTGGTTTCCTATATGTGGAATTTGGTGTAAATGGTTTTTGAGAGAAAGGTGGTTTAACATGAGTAGGAGTAGGTAGAATTGGTCCCTATACTGGTCTGACCATAGGCTTCAAATCCCATGTCTTAGTTTGTGCATCAAAAACATCCTCTTGTAACCTAGCAAGTTTATAGGCCTGTACTAGTGTTCTTGGTGACTGCATCCTAATAGAGTTGTTTAGTTCTAGCTTTAGCCAACCCAAAAAACAGGTGATAGTATTCTTATTTGACAGATTCACTCATGTTAATAATCTATCAAACTCAGCTTGGTATTCCTTCAGACTACCTGTTTGAGTCAGATTCTTCAAAGCCTCCATAGAATCCTCAAACTCTTCCCCAAATCTTTCATTCAAAGCCAAGATATACTATGTCCATGAAGGATCAGCTACACAACTTCTAAACCTCATTTATGACCTATGTCAAGCAATTGCCTTCCCTTCTAGGTGAATTGATGCTACTCGTACCCTCTGGTCGAATGCAGCCTCATCTATAGCAAAGAATTGGTCCACCTTATACAACCACGTTCTTAAATTTTGACAAGAAAATCTAGGGTATTCTAATTTAGAAAATCGAGTGAAGAGATTACCATAATTGTTGTGATTTTCCTTGTGTCTGATTTCATGCTTTGATTCAACTGAACATTCCCTATCCGTTGAAGATTCTGCTCTTCCTAGTTCCTTTTATTTTCCCTTAATTCCCAGTCGACCAATGGTTTCCTTAATCTCATACAATTCTTTTTCTATTTGTGAATTCCTATTGTTCATGCTAATCATCCCTTCCATCAGTTTCGTCAACTGATCTTGGATCTAGGCTAATCGATCATCCATATCTTCCACTGATTTATCTTAATTCTTACTTCTAGTCACCGTCATGCCAAGGATCACTGACTCTGATACCAATTGATGCACAATGGAAGTCAATTAAGCATCAACTAAGAAGAACAATTCTAGGAGCTTTGAACTCGAAGAACTGAGATACTAATTCAGAGCTTGCAGTTGAGATATTAGAAAAGAGAATTTTAGAAGAAGGAGAAATGTATTATCATTCAATGCTTTCAACTACAATCCTTTACATTGTATATATGGATATATTCCACAACTAAAAATCAACTGCTACACTGGTTGTTATAACAGAATAACAGAATTGTAACTAACTAATGAACCCCTCCACTAACTGACTTGTAATATAACTTGTAATATCTGTAGAGTTGCATCAGATTTATAGTAAAACATCTTTCTTGTAAGATTTGGTGGGCTAATCCCTCAGACTAGGTGGTGCAAGGTTTGAAACTCAGTAGATAAACTCGGAGCAAATTTTGCGGGTTACCTTTCATGATTCCAAATTTTTGTTGTTTTTTTATTTCAAAATATGAAATTGCATCCTCAATAGACGGGCTGAATAATGGACAATATTGTTCAAAATTCAGATATATTTTGATGAAAGAACAAACATTGATGATTTACAAAGATGTATACTGATATTTAACATATTATCAAAAATATATAAATGTTAAGTTGAATTTATGTATTATATAAAATAATTTATTCGTCATGTCAAATATTTTTAATGGTAAATTAAGAAGAATAAGAAGAAGAAGAATTATAATGAAAATTTTAAACTATGTTTAGTTGTGGGTTCCATATTTAAGTGGAATATAAAATAGTTTATTTGTCATACTAGGTGGTGCAAGGTTTCATGTTCAGCGTAATGTATTCTTACAGGACTAAGACGTTCCACATCAAGAAAGGTAACCTGCAAAATTTGCTCCATGGTGATCCTTTTGCTCATCAAACTAAGAAGAACACGAAGAGACAATGATTAGAGCTAATATTCACACATTAATAAATTATAAAAATATATAGATGTTTTGCTGAGTTTCTATATATAGCATTAAAAATAATTTATTTGTTATGCCAAATTTATTTAATGTTAAAATAAGAAAGAAAAAGAATTATAATGAATTTTTTTTACTTATGTTTATTTTTGGGTTCACATTTACATGACATATAATTTATTCTGAAATACAAAATTATGTTAATATTCTGAAATACAAATTATAAGTGACTAATATCATTCAATACAGATCAAGTTTAACACAATAGGGATAGAGTTTTGGTTCATACTACTTACTATTTGAATTATACGACTCACAATATGCTTATTTTTCTGATTAGTTCTTCACTGAAGTATTATTATGTTAGCAATAAAGCACCATCTTTTTATGGTTTCAAGTAATATTTTTCAGCTTCAATCCATTTCCACCTTCTTTAAAAAAAAAAGAGATGAATTAATATAGAGGAGAAGTTCAGAAATTACTAAAATTGAGAATAAAAAATGCAACAAAAAGTCTTTGATATTAGCTAATGGAGTCATGTTCAATGGGTTTGTTTTTATTTTTATTCTTTTAAAAAAAATTATACAAAAATATGCTTACCTAATGTAACTGTTGATATTCCCAAAAAAAAAAAATTTGGGTCTGTTTGGAAAGTCACCAAGTAATGAAAATTGATGTAATTACTAGGACAGTAAGTGTTGGCCTAGTAATTAAACAACCTTAGTAATTATGTTGATCTGTTTGTTTGCTACAATGTAACTACAGTGTAATTACAAGTGTATTGTCTGGTTGCACAAGGGTAATCATAAGGTTTTATTAAAATTATTTATATTAGACAAATAAGGACCTTTATAAATGATATTAAATTAAATATTTAATATATATATATATATATATATATTGTCTTTTGAAATTATAATAATTAATAAACATATGTTCTTAACTAATGTTATAAAAAAATTTATTTATAATTTTCAATTTAATATATTTTTATTAAATTTATCCTAAAAACTAAAATTACAGAATTTCTATGAACATCATGAAATGCATTTTTGATAAAAATATTGATATTATAAATATAATGTCATAAAATTATAAAATGTTTGACAACAAGATAATCTATCGAGTCTAACTTAAAAAATAGCTTGCAACGTAAAATATCGAGTTAATACTCCTAAAAATGAAATTGAAAAACATAAGTTCTAAATTCAAAACAAAAATTTAACATAATACTCTTATGTTGAATTTCAACAAAACACACATAAATATGATTTAAAAGAAAAAAGAAAACGTAATGATTTTTTATTCAACAATGAATTCAACATTAATTTAAAATTAGAATACTAACAAAATTGTACTAATGATTTTTTTTTTACATAATATGAAAAAAATTTGCACGGAATCACATGAAGTAAAAGTGGAGAATAAAAAGGAAATGAAAAATAAAAAATTATAAAAGAAATTATTTTATAAAATATTAGAATAATAAAATTAAATAACAAAAAAATACATTAAAACGAAAAAAATTAAAGGAAGAAATTAAAAAGTAATAAGGTAGTAATTGCACCATTAATTACCAGCAATTCACAGCCTCCCCTATGAATTTAAGAGTGTAATTACATGTTGCCAATTACACCAAATTACATGATGACCAAATAATAACATGGCCAACCAAACAGGGCAGACATTATGCAACGACCCGAATCGTTGTTAATTAAGAAGGGCAAAATGTCTTGAGCATGCTGGGGCCCACTGTCCCGCCATAATAGGGTGATGCTGCTATGGCGGCAGCGCTCCAGCGGGGTTGGGAGCACCAGAGCAGGATGGTCGGGGGCAGAACTTAATAATGCGATGTCTTATTTTCTCCTTATTCCCTAAGTGTCAAAAAGAGGCGAGGATCACCCCATAAACCCTCAAAAGGCTGCTCTAGGTTTGGGAAGGAAGAAGACAGAAATTTCTAGTGTAAGTTTGACGACAAATCGTAGATTCCCAGCCAAAAATCCACCGTCTCGTTGTTCGGAAGCCTTGATTGAAGCTAGAATCCCTCTTCAGCTGCTTGGCGCCCAGGTAGGCTAGGTTTACTCAATTGAATAGTTGTAAATTTGTGCCCACTGCGTACTATAATGTTAATTGACGGTAGAATTCATGTTTAGGCCTCGGGCACAGAAAAAGGGATGATTGTACATGTACCCTAGTTGCTGAAAATGATGTGCATCGTGGGAAAGGCCTTGTCCTGTAAACTAGGGTTAGATGATGGTTCAACTTCTAGTTTGGTGTTGTATATGCTTGTTAATGGCCCTATTGTAGGTGTACATGAATGGGAATAGAGAAACATGAATCGAACCTAATGAGACGACTAAGTATAGATAATTACATACCAGGAACCGTTAATTGACTATGTGACTGCTCATTATGGGTGTGACAATGGTTGTGGTTGTGCTGACTGGATCAGGTGTCACGTTCCAGTTACCCTCATCTGGAATGAATTTAGGATGTGTTTGGTATGAAGGAAAATGTTTTTCATGGAAAATGTTTTCATGGAAAAACAAGTAGACTTTGGACATATTTTCTCATTTTGGTTGGTGAGTAGAAAATATTTTACAGAAAAGATTTTTAGTGTTTGATTTATGAATGCATTTTGAAGTTGAAAATATTTTGTTAAAAACAAACTCAAATTTTCTTTTTGGAGGGGGGTGTGGGGGGCTGGTAGGGGGCTGATGGGGAGGGGGATCAAGGGTAGGCGTGGGGGTGGGGTAGAAAAATAAAATATTGAAATTGAAAATATCTTTTAAAAACAACTTTTAATTTAT